>JBAMCF010000073.1:0-67780 GCA_037075285.1 Drosophila lutescens | reverse complement strand
GTATTGCTCCCTTTGGGCATTTATCTCCTCAGGCATTGTGGTTGTTTTTATTTCTACAATGCTGTCGCTAGAATCCGAGTCGGTCAAGTCCTGGTCTGATAATTCAGATTGAATAAGGACTGCCGGAATAGTAAGGTTGTTTATATCTTTTTCCTCAATATCGGGATCTGTAGAGATAGGGTCGTCAGTCTCAGCTTGTACTGGTGGATCTGATGATTCTGACTCTTCTCTAGTTTCTAACTTTAACGGTGTGTTTAGGATAGTTATACTGAAATTGTTAAGTCGTACCTTTGCTTTATAGCTATTAGGTAATCCCGTAATTTGTTTAAATATTTTGATACCTGAGACCAATGGGCTTTTGTTTAGCCTGCCTCTCTGATCGTGTATTAGTATACGCGCTGTATTGAAGCGGTGTACATATTTCGGCATGCTTGTTTACAGTGTTTTGCTGTGCTGGCCGGGGTCTTGATAATGCCTTATAAGATCTGTCAAAATCAATTTTTAAACTATTTAGTTCTTTATATAATTTTTCCCATTCCATTATTTATCAATCAAGAGTGATTCTAATACACTCTGTAGTATTCTATCCTTGTATATATATGTTTTTTTTTATTTATTTATTTTCGTTGTACATTAGATAAGATTATTTGATAAAATAGCATCTATATTAAATGTATCAATATATGGACATACATATTTATATATGATTGTTTGTAGTTTCTATTAGTTCTTTTTTTTTTTTTATTTCGAACATCTTTTAGAAATTTGCCTTATTGGGCCGTATGTATTGTGAGAAATTTTTGTTTAACAATGTGAAAAACCTGCCTAGTTTTTTGTATGGTTTTCAGGCCACACGCTAATTGGGCAACTTTAATGTCGCTCAATTTTACATTAGTTTTTATGTAATATTAAAAAAAATATGCATCGCAGTGCAATGAAAAAAATGATGCAACGCAGTGCATGTTTAAAAAACAAAATATGCGCTCTATGAAGCGCTGTCGGCTCGCTTCTCCTTGGTCTGGCTTGGCGCGCCGAACGGGACCGATGCTGGCTGCACAGGCTATTTCATCTATCGTTGGTATACACTCCTAGTCTCTGTGCATCCCTTTGCTCAATAGGAGCAGGTGCCGCCCACGAAGGTGAAGAAGGCGGATTGCCTTCCGCACTCATATATTTCCAGCGTTGGTCTAGAAGGATTTGCCATTCCTTCCACACTTGTTGAATTTTCGTTGTCCGGGGCCTCTGGGCTCAGGCGGTACCGGTGCCGGTCATCGCACAGGTGTCGTTGGTTGTTATAGTTGTTGGTTTCTGGGTTTCTCCGTAATTTGTTGTAGTTCAAAAGTTTTTGTTGCTCGGACATTTGGTTGTTATAGTTGTGTGTGCTGTGTGTGTTATGTTTGCACTGTTTTGGCTGAGGCCTTGCCTCCGTCTCGATCTTTGAGTCGACAATCGCATTTTTCAAATTCTTGCACTTCATTCGCTTTTTGTGCATTTATTTACGCCACTCGCAAATCACACGCACATTTTTCATATTAAATTATATGTTTTTTTTTTTAACTACAACTTTAGTCACGGTCGCCATGTAAAAGGTGTACAGTTTCCCCCGCCATCAATAATAAGATAGGAGATCCATGTAATGTTCCAATTCAACGCATTTATTTATTTATTTATTGGAGTTTTTCACAAATTTATTTTGGGTCTTTTAGGAGCAGCCGTTGTTGCCGCTTCAAGCTCATAAGAGGTTCTCGTTGAGTGAGGTAAAGAGGTCTAAGTCTCATAGCGGCGCTGCCAACAGCGGCAGCGGAGAGACGGCCTATATATTCTCTTATATTCTAAAGTATATAGCTATACTCACTCTAGTCTGGAGCGCGGAGATATATGCACAAACATGAGGTCCGCTCGTGTTGCATTTATGTTGATGACCGAGACCTTGAATTGTATAAACACTGTACTCTGGTACAGTGGGTGCTCGATATATATATTTAATATGTGTGCATACTTTACAATACGTTTCCGACCACATAAAGTATATACACGTTCGGCGGATAAAGGAAATAATAGGAACGTTTTGGTAGGGCTTGCTTTCTTCCCATGTTCTCATTAATGAAAGCTCATTATAAATTTGGTTATTATTTTTTTTAAAGTGTATTGAAGTAGCTTAATTACACCAGCTAACAAAAAAAAATCGATGAAATATACCATGAAGGAAACCTCTTGTTTTCCGGTAAGGTACGTCTTTCTGATTAAGAAAAGGGCACTTAAAATTTTTTGTATGGATAAAATTTTTTTAAGTGTAAAAAACGTTTTTGACTCTTTTTTAATTTCTAACTTGAGTTGTGGTTAACCGATTTCGGCTATCGCCCACAATCGCCTTAAACGATTTTGAATTATGTCTGGCGGCCACATCTTTTAATATTTTAAAACTGTATAAATGCAATTTTATAGTGTTTATTAATACCTATCGAAATGTAGAAGACATTTTTCAAAGTGGACCATTCATTAAAAAGTTATGCGCAATCAAAGTTTTATATCTCCATCTCCCTCGCACTGCTAGCTGAGATGACGGATATCAGATAATCGGGACACCCGACTATAGCGTTGTTTGGTCATTTTATTATATTATCTAAATATGATTGTTTTATTATATCATTATATTCATTTATTTTTTATGTTCGTTGCGATGCCTGACTATCGAAAGCTGCGATTAGGGGCGTAGCCCAGCTGATATCGCTAATAAATAATACCCCCATCGAGTCGGTAAGCAATGAACTTACTAAATTACATAAAATACTAAGTTAAGAAAAATACCTATGTACGATGGTAAGAACGGAAAAGAGAGAGTTGGTAAAACTAAGTTAACGAAACTCTTGGAATAAAGCACACACTGGGAAAAGAAGCCGGCTACACGTTTTTCGTTTCGATTTTTGATAAATCCAGTGGGTTCGCGAAGTTGCAATTTTAACCCTGCTCTGCGAGCAAACATTGGCGCCCCCGGGTGGACTCACTGGTTCTTATCCGGCATCTATACTTTCGGATCTGCGAATTCTGGAAAGTTCGCAAATCACCAGGAGTTACATAACAAGCATGTGGCCAAAGTGCGTTGCGCAACAAGAAGCGCATCGGCATCGCACATTGTGTGCATTTGCACATTAACTTCATCTTTGTCGCTGGAGCGCCCGCATAGTCGGTGCGCCCTTACCCATCTCGTCGTAGGAGCAACACAACTGTGGGCCCTAGCCTACATATCGTCTTCGGAGGGAGCTCCGAATTTCAATCTTGGACTAGGAGTGCACAATCGGTGCGCCCTAACGTCCATCTCGTCGGCTAGGCCCTGCAGAACGGTGCATCCTAACCCCAAATAACCTCGTAGAGAGAGCGCACATCGGCTGCGTCCCTAACCTCCATCTCGTCGGCACCCATTGAGCGGTGTGATAACAACTTGGTTTTTCGTCGCTGGAGCACCCAAAGATTGAAGAGCCGTACTCATCTCGTCGTCGGTGCGCACAATCGGTACGCCCGAAATTCCAACCTTGTCGCAGGAGAGCATCAGTGGTCTCCAACCCATCTTCGTACAGGAAGCGCACATCGGCTGCATAACCGTCACAAATCGTCACCGGACAGCATCAGCATCTCATCGCAGGAGCGACCATACAGCGCATTAACATCGACGGTAAAGTGCCTACGTAAATACATGCAAACTTTATCATAATCATTTGTACAACACATATTATAATTCATTGGGCTTTCAGTCATCAGCACACATACACATACGGTCTTCAATAAGCTAATTTGCCTCGTTCCTCGCGCGCTCCTTGGTTGTGTCTGACTTTTTGCCTCCCTTGTTTCTATCGCGCTTAGCCTAGCAGAATTCTTCAGTGTAGACATTCGATCGGTACTAGCAGCATTGCATTGGCATTTTTTGTTAGGAATAATCTACAAAAGAGACGTTGCTGGTCACAATGGGTGGAGGTCGAAAACGTATTGGTAGAACTCCCTCAACAGAGGAAGACACAAAAGAATTGCTGGAACAGCTTGAGCGGAATAAGAATCACATTATTAGAATTGAGGCCACAGTTCGTAGTCAAGAAACTTCCCCTAATGCGTACGAAATGGAATGTCGTTTAAGTATTTTAAATGGATACATTGAAAAAGCGTTTGATTTGCAACAACAATTAGAGGCAATTAATATTGAATTATCATGTAGAGAGGAGTTAGAGGACTTATGTGTATCAGCCAAGGCCGTAGTACTGTCACACTGCAATCGGTCTGAAGGAGAAAGAAGTCATTCTACCTTCGCCAATAACAGTAGTTTAAATTCGTCAACAAGCCACAGTAAAATACTACCACGCATGAAACTTCCAAAATTCGACGGCAACTACGCCGAGTTCAAAAATTGTATAGGCTATATAGGCTATGAGGAATCCACGACGTGCAGGAGAGCTTCCAAACAGGGTCAACAAGGGAATAAGCCTAGATATAGCAAGGCGGCACTAGCAGTTTCTCAACCTATCGAAGAACCCAAATCTAAATGTTTCTTCTGCAAGTCAGATGACCATTTCATTCAAAGTTGCACATCTTTCGCAAATATCTCGGTAGAAGCTCGGTTCAAATTCGCAAAGAATGCACCTCTTTGCATTAATTGTCTACGCAGAGGGCATAGTGTCTCAACATGCCAGTCATCTCATTGTCGAATTTGTAAAAAGAATCATCACACACTTCTTCATCGGTATACATCGGCCTCCCAAGTACCGTCTGGTAATCAATTGCCACTGTCTATTGCCAATCAGGTATCCCAACAGTCACTAAGTGCCTCGATCAGTCAACCTATGCCTCAAAGAATAGATCACGTCTTACTTGCAACGGCTCTTGTCGAGGTTCGAAGTCAGTCAGGAACCAATCTGTGCGCTAGAGTTTTGCTAGATTCCGGGTCTCAGGTTAATTTTATTAGGGAAGAATTGGTAAATAATTTGCAACTAAAGCGTTACCGACATGAAACTAAATTTTCTGGCATCGGGAATTCCGCGTGTTCAGCTAGCTTCGCCGTCCAGACGACAATTGGGTCGCGACTAAACTCCTTCGAAGCAGCGGTTAAATGTATAATTTTACCGTCGATCTCAGGGTATCGTCCAGAAGCAACTGCAATCTCTTCCGATTTGATCCCTAATGATATCCCCCTAGCAGACCCTTACTTTTACAAGCCCAAACGCGTCGATATGCTGATCGGCGCTGACTTGTTTTTCGACTTGCTTAGGGAAGGGCAAATACGTCATAAGCACTTAGGTCCAACCCTACAAAACAAGGTCTTTGGTTGGGTAGCATCAGGAACCTGCAAAGAAAATCCGCCGGCACGATCTATCTCATACTCTACTTTAATAGCTACGGAAGACAACATTCTGGATCACACACTAAGGAAGTTTTGGGAAATTGAAAGAATACCTGATTCAACGAAATCACAGCTGTATATTCCTGACCAAGTGTTGAGTGAAAAATCTTTTGCTGATACCGTCTCGCGTGACCCTACAGGAAAATTTGTAGTTAGCCTGCCTTTCAAATCGAGTCCTTCGTGTCTCGGTTTCTCGTATGAAACAGCACAACGCCGTTTTCTCTCCTTAGAGCGGCGTATGAAAGTGAACCCGTTAAACCATTCGATGTATACCCAGTTTATGAAGGAATATTTAGCCCTCGGTCACATGGAGGCTACGGATAATAGGATACCCAACGAGCCTCATTATTTTATACCATATCAGTGCGTTCTCCGACCTGAAAGCTCTTCGACTAAATTAAGAGTCGTCTTCGACGCGTCGGGCAGAACCACTTCCCAAATTTTTTAAAATGAAATTCTCTTGGTAGGGCCAACGATTCAGCCTTGCCTATATGCCACGCTGCTTAAATTTAGGTTCCATAAATTCGCAATGTCGGCAGATATCACTAAAATGTATAGACAAGTGATATTAGCTCATAGAAGGTTTCAGCTGATCATATGGCGAGAAAACCCGCAAGACCCTCCACAAATTTATCGTTTGAACACCGTAACGTATGGTACGGCAAGTGCTCCTTTCCTCGCAATACGGTGTTTGAAACAGCTTAGCGAGACATACTTCGATTCTCTTCCCTTAGCTTCACAGGCATTAGCAAATGATTTTTATGTCGATGACTTATTAACAGGGGCCGATTCCATCCAGAAGCTAAGGAAATTGCGAAGGGAAATCACTGAGATTTTAGATTCCGTAGTGTTTGTCTTGGCTAAGTGGGCTTCGAAGTGTACTCTCATCGAACAACAGGTCGATGAATCAAAAGTCCTCATTGGCGAAGACACCGATACAAAAACGTTGGGTCTTACTTGGAGTCCAAATCAGGATACATTCAAATTCATCGCCCAGAAGTTACAGCTTGAAGTCCCACCCACGAAGCGATCCATGCTTTCACTTGCAGCGCGTTTGTTCGATCCGTTAGGACTCATTTGCCCTGTCGTTACCCTTGCAAAAAATTTTATTCAGAAATTATGGTCGCTACAAGATGGATAGAACGACGAGATACCCGCCGACGTACTGCATCGCTGGAAGACAGTGTCATCATGCTTTGCAGATTTAGAAACGTTAAAAATCCCTCGACATGTCGGTACTCAGTTAGGTGGCTCTTATCAAATCCACGGGTTTGCGGACGCGTCAGAGGATGCCTACGGTTCTTGTTTGTACGTAAGGTCAGTGACCTCAGAGGGGATAAAGGTTAGATTGCTAACAGCCAAATCCAGAGTCGCACCGATCAATATACTTAGTGTTCCACGGCTAGAACTCTGTGCGGCTCACCTCTTAGCAAAGTTGTGGAGTGATGTGCAAACACTCAATCTTTACAGCGCCGAGCAAATTATCATGTGGTCGGATTCGGAAGTTGTTCTCTTTTGGTTGAGTACTCATCTGTCGAACATTAAAACATTCGTCGCAAATTGGATTTTGGCTATTCACGAGCTGGCTCCAACTGCAGGGGGACGTGTCGCCAGCGTCCCGACTAACTTCAATCCAGCGGACCTACCCTCTCGAGAACTACGGTCAAAGATCTTGATGCGTCCCTTTGGTTCGAAGAGCCTTCGGTTTTGTCCATGGACTCGACTCATTGGCCAGTTAACCCACACTTCGCTAACATGCCCCTCGAAAGCCAACTGGAAATGAAACCGCCAGCAATCGCTCATATGGTTGCTGTTGTTTCTAATCATCCTTTGCTACAGGTAGTCGAAAATTCGTCTTCCTATGTGAAGGTCTTGAGAATTACAACATTTATCTTTCGTTTTGTGTACGGCAGGACCTGGAACTTGTGGAACGAGCACGTAGTATCAGCTGCAGAACTTAGTTTTTCATTTTCTATTATCGCGCAGGCAGCTTTAAAAATGTATGTCGCAGTCTTCATATGTTTTTCCACGAAAGCGGTTCACCTAGAACTGTTGAAAGATCTAACTTCTAACTCATTTATCCTCTGTCTCAGCAGATTTGTTGGACGGCGCGGCCCGCTCGAACGACTGTATTGCGACAATGCAACCAATTTTGTCGGTTCCGCAAGGATGCTTGAAGAAATGGCCTCCGATGTCCGGACGTATCGCAACACATTGGGAACGTACGGCGTCCATCACCAGGTTGAGTTCGTGTTCATTCCGCCCCGGGCTCCCCATTTTGGAGGTCTATGGGAGGCGGCCGTCAAGTCCGCTAAGAATCTGTTCTTGAAGTCCGTCGGAAATGCCTTACTCAAGGAGGACGAAGTTCAACGATCCTAGTTGAAGTGGAAGCGGTATTGAATTCGCGTCCGCTAGTAGCTGACAGCAACAACAGCAATAACCACCTCTACCAATTGATTGAGAGCTTGCAGCGCTTCAACGCGGGCGATGTTTGGTCATTTCATTGCATATTCTTTTATTTTTTTATGTTCTTTTGCGATGCCTGACTATCGAAAGCTGCGAGCAGGGGCGTAGCCCAGCTGATATCGCTAATAAATAATACCCCCAACGAGTCGGCAAGCAACGAACTTACTAAAGTACATAAAACACTAAGTTAACGAAACTCTTGGAATAAAGCACGCATTTGGAAAAGAAGCCGGCTACGTTTTCGTTCGATTTTTGATAAATCCAGTGGGTTCGCGAAGTTGCAATTTTAACCCTGCTCTGCGAGCAAACAATGGGCCAGAATCTTATTAAAAAGCCGTGCGGCACGGAAAGTTTTGTTATTGAACCAAATAATTAAAATCATCAATAAATATGATTATAGTCATTATGATTATAGTTATTGAGTTTTATTTAATTTGATTAAAAATTATTAATATTTTTTTCTACGAATTTTAAAAATAATATAAATTAAAGATAAATGTGAGAACAAGAACAAGACTACAAAAGTGGCCTGATGCTATTCAGAAACCCACCCCATTTGACGCTCCATATGCTATCCTTACACCACTGCCTGCACAAAGGAACAGGATTTCAAGAACACTAAAATCAACTTCTCACTTCTCCCGCTGAGCTGTACTCTTCAAAGTTCGGAGAGTGATTAGTCTTGGCACTGTATGGGACATGAGTGCTGTTTTTTTTGCGTTCGTATGGTGTCTAACTTTGAAGTCAGATTTATGCTCTTGCTAGTCTGGTTTTTAGTTTCGATTTTGTTGTTCCTATATATATCTTGTGCATATTTCGTTGTTGTTGCCATTGCACGGTATTTTATATATCCGTCTTTTTTTGTCAATTTCATTTATCGTTGATTTTGTTCTGCTGTATATAGATTTTAATGTGTGGTCTGGCTTATGTGCGATGTTTATGTTTTCTTTGTCGTAGCAAGCCGATTTCGCTACACGTTCGCTAATGCCGGGACGTATGTGATTGACATATATTTGTTGTCTTTATTATTTTTACTGCGATAATTTTGTGTTGCGATAATAATGTTTTAATTATGTGTTTTGTCTGTCAACATTGATTTTATCTCCTAAGTCGTCTCTTCGTGGTAATCCGTGTCACAATTTTGAGCATTCTCTGTATACAGCTTCTGGCTGTATTTATTATGATCAATAAATATGATTCGTCCGGATGCAATTGGTTTCTTGTACCATTTTAATTTTAATTGGTTTCACGTCTCACTACTACTAAGTCCAAATTAGCTAATTTACGTTTTCTTCTTAGTTCCATTATAAATTTTGTCGTTATTGTGAAGGAGTTGAGCATGGTCAGCGTAATTTAATGTCATCCTCTTAAATGATTGCGAACAGGTCATCTACGTATTTTGTCAGTAATCTTGGACGTGTCGTTCAGGAGCCACAAGAAGCATTCCCCACCGTACTGCAAAATTGTTTTCAAATTTAAAATATCTCGTTTTCTTGAATATCATAATTCATGTCCATAAATACGTTTTTGGTATTTTATGTTTGTCAATTTGTTTTTAATTATAGGGCACATCTGTCGGTATTTGAAAACAATTTAAATATGTCAAATGAATTAATTTTCGTCGTCGCCAATATGTTGCCACTTTTCTTTAAATTTTCCGGCGGTTTGAAATCTATTGCTATGTTTTCAATATGTCAATTATGTATTTGCACGCAAGATGGTGATCCGATGGAGGGGTCTCGCAGTTTGGCTACTTGGTGGTACGCATGGTGGTGGTTACATTTTCGATCCCGAGAGGGTTCCATTTTTGACAGTTTGTTCACTACTCGTTGTTCCTCGTTTGTACCTAGAGGGGGTCTTCTGCGTCTCTGTATGTTCATATCTCTTAATAGTGTCCTTCATTTTTCGTAGTCTTGGTTTGGCTCGTCTTGTTTCCTTGTCTGGAGGTCAATAGTTGTCATCGTACTCTTCTTTAAGAAATCTCCTTGCTTGTCCCACTATTGCACGAATAAATGCACTTTCTTGGTTTTTGTGGTCTTGTTACAAAAGAGAATTGGGTCTCATCGCCTCTCTTTGCTCTTCTTTGTCAAAATAAGTTGCAGGATTTCTCTCCATCCAAAATGTTTAAATGGGATATTGCCGTGAATATACGTAAATTATTCGTGAAAGTGAAACAATTTTTTGCTTTAATATTTACATTTTAACATTTATTTTTTAAATAAAACTTTATTGAACCAAGAAAAAATTGTTTTTGGATAGCTATACAAAATATGTTTTAATAGAAAACCATTAAAAACACCATTAAATAGAATTAAATAATGTGTACATTAACATATGTACAACGCGGCATGGTATAAAGCTCTGCTATGTCGTCAAAAATTTCCGAATTCTACGTTGTGCGAAGCAACATCCACTTTTCATGTTTAAACATTTTTACCATCCGCGTTGTACTCTGTTATGTATTTTTGTAATTTTTAGTTGTGATTTTATTTGGTTTATGCATTTTTAATTTATTTATATTGTTTAAAAATTTAGAACTATTAGCGATGCAAAGCTCTTCTTTCAAAGTTTTAATTAATTTTTAAAATAGGATTTTTACAAAATATTTACGTTTCTAAATTGGTTACAGCAAAATCCCATCTAATGATTTTAAAAAATTATCGTTTAACACAATTAGCTTTGTCATTTTTAACTTGCCAATACTTTTTTTTATTAAATAAATGTTAAATAAGAGCGATGAAATTTTGACGAATAAATTACGGATCAATAGCGGCAAAAAACACAGAAAAAAATGTTCGGAAAAGTTAACATTTGAAAAATGTACTGTTAACTGAACAACTTACAGAATTTTAAAACAAGAGCAACAAGATTTGTTTTTTCACGAATTTATGAATAAATAACGGTAAATTCCCATTAAAATATTTTTATAAATTTTTCCCTAACTATGATTTAAAAAATTTAAAACAGGAGCAACTAAATTTTTCACATTTACGGATAATAACGGTAAAATTCCCATTAAAAAAGATTTTGAAATTTCGAACTTTAGGTGGATATTTACCAACAATTATATCTCATATTTTAAAAATAATTGAGCGGCAATTTTTTTTCCTTCACGACAATTTAATTAGTGAAATAATCAGAAACAGGTTTTGTGTTTTTTTTTTTTTATTTTCCATGTTTTAAAATTTTTTTTTTTTGTGCTCCTGTTATGCATCACTTGAGACTCGTTTGAGTTATTTTAATATTTGGTATGCAACTTTGTGGGATATCTTAATATCTTTCAGATAAATATTTTTAAATTTAAAATTAAGTATTTTTTAAGGGAATTTTAAATTAAAAAAAATCTGTACGCCGGAATACACGCGATTTCCGAAAAAAATAATTATCCTTATTTTGCTTCATCTATTCTTCACGAAGTGGTAAAATAAAATTTTTGTATTTGCAAGTCCTACTAGTAAAGACAACGATTTTAGTTTAGCAACTTTGCATCAAGCAACAACAGTGCAACGTGTAAGAAAGGGAAAGCACTATTCCTGCTCTCCCGTGCTCGTATTGCTGTTCTCTTCGTACACGTTGCGCTGTTGTTGCTTGATGCAAAGTTGCTAAACTAAAATCGTTGTCTTTACTAGTAGGACTTGCAAATACAAAAATTTTATTTTACCACTTCGTGAAGAATTGATGAAGCAAAATAAGGATAATTATTTTTTTCGGAAATCGCGTGTATTCCGGCGTACAGAATTTTTTTAATTTAAAATTCCCTTAAAAAATACTTAATTTTAAATTTAAAAATATTTATCTGAAAGATATTAAGATATCCCACAAAGTTGCATACCAAATATTAAAATAACTCAAACGAGTCTCAAGTGATGCATAACAGAAAAATCGGAGCTAATTTAAAAAAAAAATTTTTTTCAATAAACGGTAAGAGTTAAAAAAAAAAAAAAAACCCATTCTTATATTTCATTCCTCTATCGAAAAAAAAGTTTCGATTGATTCTGAGATTTGACCCAAATGGGCCTGTCACGTTTCACGTGGAATAAGCCTATATTATTCGTGAAGGAAAAAAATTTGCCGCTCAATTATTTTTAAAATTATGAGATGCTCTGCTAAGTTGATATCAACAAAGAACACCCACACTAAAGTTCAAAATTTCCAAAATCTTTTTTAATGGGAATTTGCCGTTATTTATCCGTAAATTATTCGTGAAAGAAAAAATTTAGTTGCTCCTGTTTTAAATTTTTTTTTTTTAAATCATAGTTGAAAATTTATAAAATATTTTTTAATGGGAATTTGCCGTTATTTATTCATAAATTATTCGTGAAAGAACAAATCTTGTTGCTCCTGTTTTAACATTTTTTTTTTTAAACATAGTTGTTCTGCTAAGTTAATATCCAGTTAACAGTACATTTTTTTCAAATGTTAACTTTTCCAACATTTTTTTTCTGTGTTTTTGCCGCTATTTATCCGTAATTTATTCGTGAAAGATAAAATTTCATCGCTCTTGATTTAACATTTATTTAATAAAAAAAAAGTATTTGTTCTGCTTAGGTAAGTTAAAGTAAACAAAGCAATTGTGTTAAACGATAATTTTTTCAAAATCATTTTAGATGGGATTTTGCTGTAACTAATTTTTAAACGTAAATATTTTATGCACGTCCATAAAAATTATTTTAAAAAATTAATTAAAACTTTATGGAAAGAAAGAGCTTTGCATCGCTAATAGTTCTAAATTTGTATAAACAATATAAATAAATTAAAAAATACATAAACCAAATAAAATCACAACTAAAAAAATTACATAAAAATACATAACAGAAGTACAACGCGGATGGTAAAAATGTTTAAACATGAAAATTGGATGTTGCTTCTCACAGAAGCAGAATTCGGGGGAATTTTACACATTTGACGTCGACGTCAGCAGAGCTCTGCTACCATCCGCGTTGTACATATGTTATGTACACATATTTTTCTATTTAATTTATTTAATGGTGTTTTTAATGGTTTCTATCTTCAAAACATATTTTGTACAAATAGCTATCCAAAGCTAATTTTTTTCTTGAAGTTTCAATAAAGTTTTAAGCAGAACAAATACGTTTTTTAAAAAATAAATGTTAAAACAAATGTAAATGTTAAAGCAAGAAATTGTTTCCTTTCACGAATAATTTACGTATAAATTACGGCAATATCCCATTTAAAAACATTTTGGATGGAGAGGAAATCCTCACAACTATTACTGACAAAGAGAAACAAGAAGAGGCGTGAACCCAATTCTCTTTGCTTATTAAAGACCACAAAACATCAAACCAAGAAAGTGCATTTGATCGTGCAATACTATACATAGTGGGACAAACAAGGAGATTTCTTAAAGAAAATTACGATATTTTAATATTGACCTCAGACAAAGGAAACAAGACGAACAAACAAAGATGACTACAACCAAAAAATGAAGGACATATTAAAGGATATGAACACATACAGGACACTAAGGAAAGACCCCACCTCTAGAGTACAAACGAGGAATAACGAAAATAGTGAACAAACTATCAAAAATGGAACTTATCTCAAGGATCGAAAGAAATAAGTTGACAACCACCACAACATTACCACCAAGAATATATGGACTACCAAAAATACATAAAGAAGGAACCCCTCTACGACCAATCTGCTCTTCCATCGGATCACCATCTTATGCATGATGCAAATACATAATTGACATATTGAAAACATAACAATAGACTCCAACTATAACATCAAAAATTCAGAAGAATTTAAAGAAAAATTAACAACACATATATTGGCGACGATGAAAGATTAATTTCATTTGACGTAATTTCGTTATTTCCAAGTATACCGACAGATCTAGCCCTGGATATAATTAAAAACAAATTGACAATGATACAAGAACACACTAAAATACCAAAAACAGTATTTATGGACATAATTATATTTTATATTCAAGAAAACAGATATTTTAAATTTGAAAACAATTTTTACGTACAATTAAAAGGAATGCCTATGGGATCGCCAGCATCACCAGTCATTGCAGATATTGTAATGGAAACTCTCCTGAACAACACGTTGGGAAAACTAAGACGACCTCCAAGATTACTGACAAAATACGTAGATGACCTGTTCGCAATCATTCAAGAGGATGACATTAAATCTACGCTGACCATGCTCAACTCCTTCGACAATAACATAAAATTTACAATGGAACTAGAAGAAAACGATAAATTAGCTTATTTGGACTTAGTAGTAATTAGACGTGGAAACCAATTAAAATTAAAATGGTACAAGAAACCAATTGCATCCGGACGAATCATATTTATTAATCATAATAAATACAGCCAGAAGCTGTATACAGAGAATGCTCAAAATTTCAGACACGGATTACCACGAAGAGACGACTTAGGAGATAAAATCAATGTTGACAGACAAAACACATAATTAAAACATTATTATCGCAACACAAAATTATCGCAGTAAAAATAATAAAGACAACAAATATATGTCAATCACATACGTCCCGGCATTAGCGAACGTGTAGCGAAATCGGCTTGCTACGACAAAGAAAACATAAACATCGCACATAAGCCGGACCACACATTAAAATCTATATACAGCAGAACAAAATCAACGATAAATGAAATTGACAAAAAAGACGTGATATATAAAATACCGTGCAACGGCAACAACAACGAAATATGCAACAAGATATATATAGGAACAACAAAATCGAAACTAAAAACCAGACTAGCACAGCATAAATCTGACTTCAAAGCTAGACACCATACGAACGCGCAAAAAACAGCACTCATGTCCCACAGTGCCAAGACTAATCACTCTCCGAACTTTGAAGAGGCGCCCAGCGGGAAAGTGAGAAGTTGGATTTTAGTGTTCTTGAAATCCTGTTCCTTTGTGCAGGCAGTGGTGTAAGGATAGATAATTTCTGAGCGTCAAATGGGGTGGGTTTCTGAATAGCATCAGGCCACTTTTGTGGTCTTGTTCTTGTTCTCACATTTATCTTTAATTTATATTATTTTTAAAATTCGTAGAAAAAATATTAATAATTTTTAATCAAATTAAATAAACTCAATAACTATAATCATAATGACTATAATCATATTTATTGATGATTTTAATTTATTTTACTCAATAACAAAACTTTCCGTGCCGCACGGCTTTTTAATAAGATTCTGGCCCATTGTTTGCTCGCAGAGCAGGGTTAAAATTGCAACTTCGCGAACCCACTGGATTTATCAAAAATCGGAACGAAAAACGTGTAGCCGGCTTCTTTTCCAAATGCGTGCTTTATTCCAAGAGTTTCGTTAACTTAGTGTTTTATGTAATTTAGTAAGTTCGTTGCTTGCCGACTCGTTGGGGGTATTATTTATTAGCGATATCAGCTGGGCTACGCCCCTGCTCGCAGCTTTCGATAGTCAGGCATCGCAAAGAACATAAAAAATAAAAGAATATAATGAAATGACCAAACATCGCCCGCGTTGAAGCGCTGCAAGCCTTCAATCAATTGGTAGAGGTGGTTATTGCTGTTGTTGCTGTCAGCTACCAGCGGACGCGAATTCAATACCGCTTCCACTTCAACTAGGATCGTTTGAACTTCGTCCTCCTTGAGCAAGGCATTTCCGACGTACTTCAAGAACAGATTCTTAGCGGACTTGACGGCCGCCTCCCATAGACCTTCAAAATGGGGGGCCCGGGGCGGAATGAACACGAACTCAACCTGGTGATGGACGCCGTACGTTCCCAATGTGTTGCGATACGTCCGGACATCGGAGGCCATTTCTTCAAGCATCCTTGCGGAACCGAAAAAAATTGGTTGCATTGTCGCAATACAGTCGTTTGAGCGGGCCGCGTTGTACAACAAATCTGCTGAGACAGAGGATAAATGAGTTAGAAGTTAGATCTTTCGACAGTTCTAGGTGAACCGCTTTCGTGGAAAAACATATGAAGACTGCGACATACATTTTTAGAGCTGCCTTGCCACGCAATCCTAGCGACACCTTGATTGAGCCGAACAGATCGACTCCGCTTATTCTAAAAGGTCGACTGACTCTGACACGGTCAAAAGGCAGATTTCCCATTATTTGCGACAATAACCGTGGCTTATATCGGAAACAGTGCGTGCATCGTCGCACAACAGCACTGCACTCGCGTCGTGCATTGATCAACCAAATTGTCTGCCGAAGCAGGCCGACTAGCGCGCGCGGTCCTGCGTGGCAATTAGGGTAGTGCAGGTGCTCGATATATAATTTTACAAAACGATTCCCCTTGGGCATTAATATCGGGAATTTGGCACTGGGTTCTTCGAGGGGCATGTTAGCCAAGTGTGGGTTAACTGGCCAATGGGTCGAGTCCATGGGCAAAAACGAAGGGCCTTCGAACCAAAGGGACGTATCAAGATCTTTGACCGTAGTTCCTCGAGAGGGTAGGTCCGCTGGATTGAAGTTAGTCGGGACGTGTCGCCAGACTGCAGTTGGAGCCAGCTCGTGAATAGCCGAAATCCTATTTGCGACGAATGTTTTAAGCTTCGACAGATGAGTACTCAACCAAAAGAGAACAACTTCCGAATCCGAATCCACATGATAATTTGATCGGCGCTGTAAAGATTGAGTGTTTGCACATCACTCCACAACTTTGCTAAGAGGTGAGCCGCACAGAGTTCTAGCCGTGGAACACTAAGTCTATTAATCGGTGCGACTCTGGATTTGGCTGTTAGCAATCGAACCTTTCTCCCCTCTGAGGTCACTGACCTTACGTACAAACAACAACCGTAAGCATCCTCTGCGTGGCAATACCGACATGTCGAGGGATTTTTAACGTTTCTAAATCTGCAAAGCATGATGACACTGTCTTCCAGCGATGCAGTACGTCGGCGGGTATCTCGTCGTCCCATCCAATTTTTGCAAGGGTAACGAAAGGGCAAATGAGTCCTAACGGATCGAACAAACGCGCTGCAAATAAAAGCATGGATCGCTTCGTGGGTGGGTCTTCAAGCTGTAACTTCTGGGCGTTGAATTTGAATGTATCCTGATTTGGACTCCAAGTAAGACCCAACGTTTTTGTATCGGTGTTTTCGCCAATGAGGACTTTTGATTCATCGACCTGTTGTTCGATGAGAGTACAATTCGAAGCCCTCTTAGCCAAGACAAAGACAAACCCTGCGGAATCTAAAATCTCTGTGAATTCCCTTCGCAATTTCCTTAGCTCCTGGATGGAATCGGCCCCTGTTAATAAGTCATTGACACAAAAATCATTTGCTAACGCCTGTGAAGCTAAGGGAAGAGAATCGGAGTATGTCTCGCTAAGCTGTTTCAAACACCGTATTGCGAGGAAAGGAGCACTTGCCGTACCATACGTTACGGTGTTCAAACGATAAATTTGTAGAGGGTCTTGCGGGTTTTCTCGCCATATGATCAGCTGAAACCTTCTATGAGCCTCATCTAATATCACTTGTCTATACATTTTAGTGATATCTGCCGACATTGCGAATTTATGGAACCTAAATTTAAGCAGCGTGGCATATAGGCAAGGCTGAATCGTTGGCCCTACCAAGAGAATTTCATTCAAAGAAATTTGGGAAGTGGTTCTGCCCGACGCGTCGAAGACGACTCTTAATTTAGTCGAAGAGCTTTCAGGTTGGAGACGCACTGATATGGTATAAAATAATGAGGCTCGTTGGGTATCCTATTATCTGTAGCCTCCATGTGACCGAGGGCTAAATATTCCTTCATAAACTGGGTATACGGTATATGGTTTAACGGGTTCACTAACATACGGCGCTCTAAGGAGAGAAAACGGCGTTGTGCTGTTTCATACGAGGAACCGAGACACGAAGGACTCGATTTGAAAGGCAGGCTAACTACAAATTTTCCTGTAGGGTCGCGCGAGACGGTATCAGCAAAGGATTTTTCACTCAGCACTTGGTCAGGGGTATACAGCTGTGATTTCGTTAAATCAGGTATTCTTTCAATTTCCCAAAACTTCCTTAGTGTGTAATCCAGAATGTTGTCTTCCGTAGCTACTAAAGTAGAGTATGAGATAGATCGTGCCGGCGGATTTTCTTTGCCGGTTCCTGATGCTACCCAACCAAAGACCGTGTTTTGTAGGGTTGGACCTGAGTGCTTATAACGTATTTGCCCTTCCCTAAGCAAGTCGAAAAACAAGTCAGCGCCGATCAGCATGTCGACGCGTTTGGGCTTGTAAAAGTAAGGGTCTGCTAGGGGGATATCATTAGGGATCAAATCGAAAGAGATTGCAGTTGCTTCTGGACGATACCCTGAGATCGACGGTAAAATTATACATTCAACCGCTGATTCGAAGGAGTTTAGTCGCGACCCAATTGTCGTCTGGACTGCGAAGCTAGCTGAACACGCGGAATTCCCGATGCCAGAGAATTTAGCCTCATGTCGGTGACGCTTTAGTTGCAAATTATTTACCAATTCTTCCGTAATAAAATTAACCTGAGACCCGGAATCTAGCAAAACTCTAGCGCACAGCTTGGCTCCTGACTGACTTCGAACCTCGACAAGAGCCGTTGCAAGTAAGACGTGATCTATTCTTTGAGACATAGTGAAAGGGATTCCTGTAATAAGGAAAACAACCTTCACGTTTGAGTTCTGTATAAAAAACTGATTTTATTTTTCTAAGTCTTCGCTTACGAATCTAACATGAAATTCTTATGATATACTTATCTATGGTCTACGCAGAGACCACATCTGTTTGCCTGAGCGGGAGCCTTATCAACGGCCTCCCGCAAGGCGACCCTTTGTACAGTGTGAGAACTATATTTATGGTCAGGCTCAAGTGGCCTGTACTTAAGATTACAAGTGTTAGCACTGCACCCTTGTAGGGTTTGAGTTACAGATCGTTATTTACGGCTCTAGATCAATTAACATATTGACATGACATGAACTCGTAAAGTATTAGATTTATTATAAAAAGTGTTCTTCTTGAAGACATAGGTTAACTGATCGAGGCACTTAGGGACTGTTGGGATACCTGATTGGCAATAGGCAGTGGCAATTGATTACCAGACGGTACTTGGGAGGCCGATGTATACCGATGAAGAAGTGTGTGATGATTCTTTTTACAAATTCGACAATGAGATGACTGGCATGTTGAGACACTACGCCCTCTGCGTAGACAATTAATGCAAAGAGGTGCATTCTTTGCGAATTTGAACCGAGCTTCTACCGAGATATTTGCGAAAGATGTGCAACTTTGAATGAAATGCTCATCTGACTTGCAGAAGAAACATTTAGATTTTGGTTTTTCGATAGGTTGAGAAACTGCTAGTGCCGCCTTGCTATATCTAGGCTTGTTCCCTTGTTGACCCTGTTTGGAAGCTCTCCTGCACGTCGTGGATTCCTCAGCCGCTAAGTGTTGATAACGTTTATTTAGCGCTTCTGAGCAATCTTTCCACAACGGAATGGGCTCGTAACTTAGTTGTTCTTCCCATCGCGACCGCGTTTTAGGATCCACTCTAGACATGACGATGTAAATTCATTGCATTGGCTATATTTTTCTCGTTGCCGAGCGAGAGAAGAGATTCATAGATAGCAGTTACGGTGTCGATGAGCGATCGTAATGCTGCGGCGGATGGCGTGTGCATTGCTGGGATTTCAAACAAGTGAGATATACTTTTAAAGTATATTAGGCACGGATTGTCATAAACTCTGATCAAGGCCGCATGGGCCTTTGCGTAATATGCTTCTGTGATCTGTTAAGCCTTTACTGTTCCCAACGCTTCCTTTTCTAAACAGGATATCAAATGATTGAACTTTTCGACATTGGATAGTGACTCATCGTTGTGAACCAAGCTATTAAACAAGCCTATACAATTTTGGAACTCGGCGTAGTTGCCGTGGAATTGGTAGTATTGGTAGTATTTTACTGTGGCTTGTTGACGAATTTAAGCTACTGTTATTGGCGAAGGTAGAATGACTTCTTTCTCCTTCAGACCGATTGCAGTGTGATAGTACTACGGCCTTGGCTGATACACATAAGTCCTCTAACTCCTCTCTACATGATAATTCAATATTAATTGCCTCTAATTGTTAATTAAAGTCTAATTTAATGCTGTATGGTCGCTCCTGCGATGAGATGCTGATGCTGTCCGGTGACGATTTGTGACGGTGACGCAGCCGATGTGCGCTTCCTGTACGAAGTTGGGTTGGAGACCGCTGATGCTCTCCTGCGACAAGGTTGGAATTTCGGGCGTACCGATTGTGCGCACCGACGACGAGATGAGTAGGGCTCTTCAATCTTTGGGTGCTCCAGCGACAAAAGATCAAGTTGTTATCACACCGCTCAATGGGTGCCGACGAGATGGAGGTTAGGGACGCAGCCGATGTGCGCTCCCTCTACGAGGTTATTTGGGGTTAGGATGCACCGTTCTGCGGGGCCTAGCCGACGAGATGGACGTTAGGGCGCACCGATTGTGCACTCCTAGTCCAAGATTGAAATTCGGAGCTCCCTCCGACGACGAGATGTAGGCTAGGACCCACAGTTGTGTTGCTCCTACGACGAGATGGGTAAGGGCGGACCGACTATGCGGGCGCTCCAGCGACAAAGATGAAGTTAATGTGCAAATGCACCCAATGTGCGATGCCGATGCGCTTCTTGATGCGCAACGCACTTTGGCCACGTGCTTGTTATGTAACTCCTGGTGATTTGCGAACTTTCCAGAATTCGCAGATCCGAAAGTATAGATGCCGGATAAGAACCAGTGAGTCCACCCGGCGCCAATGTTTGCTCGCAGAGCAGGGTTAAAATTGCAACTTCGCGAACCCACTGGATTTATCAAAAATCGAAACGTAAAACGTGTAGCCGGCTTCTTTTCCAAGTGTGTGCTTTATTCCAAGAGTTTCGTTATCTTAGTGTTTTATGTAATTTAGTACGTTCGTTGCTTGCCGACTCGTTGAGGGTATTATTTATTAGCGATATCAGCTGAGCTACGCCCCTGCTCGCAGCTTTCGATAGTCAGGCATCGCAACGAACATAAAAAATAAAAGAATACAATGAAATGACCAAACACCCCACCCATTGATTTTCCTACAAGCAGGATTTTCTCAAATATTCATAAATATTGAATAAATAATACAAATAATAATAAGAATAATGACGGGACTCAAAAAAATTATAGAATAAAGCCAAGGTCAGACGATCAAAATATTTGATCAAATTTATTTATTTATTTATTTATTTATTACTATTATTGGTTTTTACATTTTTTAACATTTTCTATAAAATAAAATAATTTGATCGTCTGATCGTGGCCTAAGCCATTTTTAAGTGTTGCTAAAAAAATAAAAATTCGTGTTGGTAGTATTGATAACACTTAACATGAAATCGAATTGGCGAAAAATACCTACTATATCTATAATATACGTAACCTTTAATGATTACGGTCCCTGAAAAATGTTATTTAAATGAAATAATTATTCGTGGGAAAAGTGTGACCTGAAGTTACAACGAAATTATGACCAATTATTATCTTTCATCGGAATGTTGGTACTATCAAATATATGATGCACGGTCACATCAATTTTAAAATTTGGTGCAAAAAGTGAAAAAAAGTGAGAATAGTTAATTTTAATCTAAAAAACAAGAAAAAGGTGAGTGAAAAAATAAATGTTGTTGTTTAATAATCTTTATTTCAGCGTTACAGAGGTTAGTACCGCACATAATTTAGCCATTAATAAATATAAGCCTCCAGATGCTATCTTTAACACAAATTCTGCATTTTAGTGTCACTTGAAATGTTTTTAATCTTCATCAGGGGTAAATGGTGTGCGGTGTTCATTAAATGGTTGTATAAATAGTACTTCAGTACTAACTTAGTTGTTTAACTTAATCAAAATATTACATTTATTTCAGCCAGGCCGATTGAGACTTCTTGGGAGCAGAACTGTTGCTCTTGCATTTCCCGTGTGTGATTTTTGTTTACATAATTCTCATCCCCGACATTAAACATCTGATTAGAGGGTAAATGATCGGCCATGGCAAACTAGGCATAATTTCTGGAGACATCCCTTAATTTTGTATGGAGATGTAAAAATGGTAATTACTCTTATTATTATACCTGGTCTTAAATTCATATCTTAATTATTTTTGATATTTTCAGAAGACAGGCTTACAAGACATGGATACCTAAGACCTGCATTCGGCCAAGCAAAAACCGGGAATGCTTCAGGCATTAACAATTTTTAGTTCCAATGCTTCGATTGTAAATATAATTAATAAATACACATACAAATATTACTTGAAAAAAATTAATTATACCCTTGCAGAGGGTATTATGATTTCAGTCAGAAGTTTGCAACGCAGTGAGGGAGACGTTTCCGACCCCATAAAGTATATATATTCTTGATCAGCATCACTAGGCGAGTCGATCTAGCCATGTCCGTCTGTCCGTCCGTTTCTACGCAAACTAGTCTCTAAGTTTTGAAGCTATCGGGATGAAACTTTCACAAAAGTTTTATTTCTATTGCAGGTAGTATATATGTCGGAACCGACCGGATCGGACAACTATAATTTATAGCTCCCATAGGAAGGATCGAAAAAAAAACGGAAACAAATTATAGCTCCGATGTTTTTTGAAATATTACCTTCTACTCTTGGGAATATTATTTTTTATATATTTCTGAATTTCGAATTAAATATTTAAAAAATCGGATCACTATATCATATAGCTGCCATAGGAACGGTCGAAAAATTAAATGGAAATTAATAGGAAAAAAATTATAGCTTTGTCGATTTTTATTACATTCCCTTCTACTCTGGCATATGACTATTTTTAAATATTTCCGAATTTCGATTTTAAAAAAAGATTGAACTACTATTTCATATAGCTGCCATAGAAACGATCGAAAAATTAATGTGAAATAATAGGAAATTTAACATTTTTGCGATTTGTAAATTAATAGAATGATCTGCAAGGGTATATAAGCTTCGGCTTGCCGAAGCTAGCTTCCTTTCTTGTTTTTTATTGTGGGAAATCAGATACTGCAAAGTATTGGAAAACCAAAACTGGGAGGATGTGGAAAAGCAGATATTGCAAATAGAGGAAAACCATAACTGAGCACGTGTGGAAAATCTATAATGCGGGAAGTCGAAAAACCAGTGGATTTTGTCCTGCATTCTTCTGCCAGAGATCCAGATAGAAACCTCATTTCCCCCTTACTTTTTCTGTACCCCCGTGTATTTTGAAACCAGAGATGGAAGAAATGTAAGGGGTAAATGAGGTTTTGTCCCTTCCGCTTATATGGAGAAACCTGATGAAAATATGTTATTTTTCCAGAGGAATTTTCCCGGTGGGCGAGTATCTTAACACAAGAACAACACTATGCCAAACGATTCACCATAGAAATGCTACATATCATAAACACACCTATAGACATACGGATGAACTACAAAACGGACACTGACAATTGCGCTCATTTATATAGACATTTACTAGGGAAACAAAAATTAGTGACCAACTCCACGTCAACGGACGCAGACGTGTACATTAAATGTATGTTAAATGTAAATTGTTTTTGTTTACTATGAATATTAAAATCGTTGTGTACTTTTATAGTTATCCTAAAGACGGTTTGCCAAAGAGCAGACGAAATATATTGACAAATAACCAAAATTAAATTTGTGTTGTTTTTCAAAATCCTGACCTCGAGACGGCTAACAATATATATAACTTTTAATCATTAAAAATTGTTAAAGGACTAGTAAACGATGAGAAAACATGAATTTCATAAGAATCCGACAAGAGTGAGAAAGTAACCCTACTTGCTGCGACGTTTTTTCATAGAAAAAAGCCGAGGCCTTCTTAAAAAAATTCGATATTTCAAAAACTAAAAATGGCTTCATCTTTTTAACAAAAACGGATTGTAACTAACAATATGGCGCATATTCTAAATTAATTTAAAATTTTTTTTAGGTGGGGAAAATGTTAAATTTTTTTTTTAATCTTAATTTAAGAACTTAAAAACTAATTTTTTGTAAAAATTTTTTAACAAAAAAGAGGTTTTTGGGGGAATTATGCAAAAGACACGAAGTCAATCGGATAACTACAACCGGAGATACAGATTTTTAATGAGAGGGTACTTTTTCAAAATTCACGTTTTTTGAAAAACTAAAAAAATTCTAAAAAAACAAATTTTTTTTTCGGCCAAATCCTGATACACGTGTTTACTTATTTTCCGTAAAAAAAGTTTCAGGCAAATCAAAAATGTGAAAAAATATTTTTGGCCAAATCCGTTCGGTTTGTAAAAGAACCGCCCATATGCAAATCTTATTCTAGACAATTTGTTCTTTAATTTGATGCCTTGATCGTTTAAATATTCCTTATAAATCCACCGCTATCTATCGTCAAGGTTAAAAGTATGCTCTGCATCATTTAAGCTGTGAGCCACTGTAGGCCACATAATTTCAAATGTCGGCAAACATCGGTTTTTTGTGTTCTTAGCTAAACCGCGGTACCTGTAGGTGATAAAACATAAGTTTGTATGGGACTTTTACCAAATATCATGGAAAACTAGAAATGGTTCATGAAAATTTATGGATGTGTACTTGTGTAAGTGAGCTGGTATTCTCTACATATTTTCCCCGAAGTACTAGATTATTACGCTTGAGTTTAGACAAACTATTATTAAAAAAAAGTGTTAAAAAATAAAAACGTCAATAATCAAAAACAAAGTCTACTTTTAAATGCATTTTTTAATAATTCATATATTTAATTCGTTCGTTTTCGTGTTTTAAAATGAGTTAATCGTTTTGTTGACTATTGTTCAATATTTTGCTATTTATTGCTACTATTATTTGACTATTTGAGTTTCGTGCTCGTGCTGCGTCGTGTTGAAAAATTTTGATTAAAAAGGTTTGAGCAAATAATGCATTGTTCGCTCGAGGGCGCGATTTCAAGCAGTCGCTTTGCTTCATGCATATATCTTTCGCACCTCTTTTGCTAAGTAACTGGTATTTCATTGTCGGGGCATTCTAGTTATACCCGTTACTCGTAGAGTAACAGGGTATATTGTATTCGTGCAAAAGCATGGCTCTTTTGAGCCAAATCTGACTCTTTTTTTCGCGTTGGCTCTTTGGCCCATTTTTATTGAATTTGGCTTTTTTTTGCTAATAGCGATAAAAATATTTTAAACTTGAAAAAAAACGAATTAATTTTTTTATTAATTCATTTTTTTTTTGCAATTTTAAAAGTGATTAATGTCTGAAACCCAAAAGTGCTAGATCGAAACTAAATTGTTCCGCTGGTATGGTAATTTGGTATATGGTAAAAATTTGGCTCTTTTTTATTCAAATTGGCTAATTTTTAATCTTTTTTTGGCTCATAAAAAATTTTGTAAGTGGCAACCGTGCTTATTAATCATGGACCGTAAATAATAATTATTGATCTATTATTTGAACCAAAAAATCAGGTACTTAGGATCGACATACGCAAAAAAGGAAAACACCATGGTGATCCTCTTTGCTTAATCTATTTATTATCGCCATGATTTTTATTTTTGGGATTTTTATAATATTCTTCAAAAATAATCATTATTTTTTTTATTTTATTTTAATAATCATTATTTTTGAGTTTTAAAATAAAAGCCACTTCGATCGTTGACCAAGACATCGCTTTCACTGCTGATAATTGTAGTTGGCTACTACATGAAACATGCATTTACAGTGAAGCCTCTTCGCTCCTTTTTGTGTGTTGGCATAATGCCGACGTCTTGGTCTTTTTTAAGTCTAAGCCGGCATGACCTCAAGTTAGCTAAAAACTTCTCTATAGCTAAAAAAGGTCGTATTAAAAGCTAATCTTTGGGTAAAATTTAATATATATACTAGTAAGATTAAGCTGTAATTTGGTTTTTGTTGCTTTTTGAATCAGACCATTGCCTTCAATCACCGCTCTTGTCGCACATATAAATTAATTGGGTGGGATTTTTTATTTATTTGTGTTAGTAAGACTGCAAATTAATTTCGGTTTTTAATACATTTTTAATTTTGTCAAAAAAAAAATGCCATCATTTACAAAAAAAGTAAAATAGTATCTATGACCAGATGCCACTTTTAGCTTTAACGGGGGTTCTGCTCTTTCATATTTGAGCCTTTTTGGGTAATACTCTAGATTAGCGGACTCACCCAAATTCGCGAAAAAATTATCCTCGATGGACCGCGATTTCTTAAGGATTTACGTGCAAAAAGAACTTGGCGGTCTGCCATGGTTTTCTTGTAATTGAATTTCAAAGTTCCCGCTTTTGCCAAAAAAACAAGGGTGCTTTTCTCATATTTTCAATCAAAGTATTTACGTTTTAATGAGTTCCTTTAAAATTAATTAATTGCTTAAATGAGCTCCTATAAAATTATTTAATTTTTTAAATGAGTTCCTATAAAAAAAATGTAGAATCTTTTAAAATTTTTTTTACTTAAATAGTTTTAATGAACATTTTTCCCCACCACCATTTAGGTAAAGTTCCAGGTTTTTTTTAATAACCTAAATCTCTCTGCTGAAGTATTCCGAATAGGAAGTATTTGAAAATAGTGCATTTAAAAAAGAAAGTAGAAAGAAAGAAAGTAGAATGAAAAATCGAGTGATTTTCTTTAAATTTTTTTTCTTCTGATTATCATAATAAAAATACACATGTTATGAGAATTCTTAAGAAATCGCTGTCCATCGAGGATCAATTTTACGCGGTTGTGGGGACTAGGTCCCTATAATACCAAATTACTCAGATTTTTGAAATTTTAAATTAGTCTTATTTTGACAAAAAGGGAAAAGTGTACATATATACATATATGAATTTTATAGGAAACGTAAAAAAAGCATAATTGTTTTTATAGCAAAACCGGGAACTTTAAAATTCAATTACAAGAAAACCAATGCCGACCGCCAAGCTTAAGAAATCTTAAGAAATCGCGGTCCATCGAGGATAATTTTTGCTAGTATTTCGGGGGTGAGTACGGTAATGTAGAGTATTACCAATGTTTTTTATTGAATTTTTTTTTATAATTTTATAAGTTGCGGAACAAAAATAATTTTTTAGAAGAATGGTCCAAAAACGCTTAGGTATGTAATATTAAGGATACTTTTGGAAATAACTTCGATTTTCCATTATCAGAAATAACCAACTATTTTTAGCTCCCCAAAATAAACAATGAAAGTTTGCGAGTATTTCTCACCAGTTTACGCACACAACAAAGTCAATCAAACAGCTGACTTTGTTCGTTTATCAACAAAGAGTCTTAAAACTCCCCACAAATCTCGAGGCAGGAGAATCCAAGAGCATCCAGGTCCACCGGTAAATACTGGATCTTGGACCCGGCCAAAGCGGAGAGACCATGAAATAACGATGCCGCGCAGGACCTTGAACCCACGCCGCCAAAGGGCAAAGATGTCGAACGATAAATCCGTTGACTTTGGATCAGCACAAAGAGGATGCACCGTACACTAACGGGACATCTGTGGACCTTGAACCCGATGCGTGCCGTGTGTAAAGGGAACTAACGGGACACACTTGGACATTGGACCCTGTACGAGCCGTGTGCAAAAGGTAGTCAGTTGGAGTACGCGCGGCAGTGTATCGGAGGACCTTAAGGAGTGCCAGAGGCAGTCAACCAAGATACGCGAGCAAGAGTATACGTGCGACAGTTTACGAGGATCAGGGGTGGATTAAGACTATTCGCCGGCCTAGGCAGTTTTGAAGGTAAGTAATTCCTTTTGCTTTCGCATGACAGCCTTGATCGTACACGCTTAAACATCGTTTTCTCCAACCACTTTTATTTTTGATGTTAATAAATACTGTAGTTTCTTTATATTTCACCGTAAGCGGTATGTAATATTTTAAAAATAACATTCACTCCGCATTTCATTACAAACACAGAAATTCAGAATGAATCGTACTAATCACAAAAAAATATTGAAACGAAATGACGCCTGAAAGCAAAATACAAAGTACGTAAGTCATAGAGTGTTTAGGTATAAAGAGAGAGCCAAGAGCGGACTGTACCCCAAAAACTTCAAAAAAATAAATCTATATTCCTTTCTATCTTCATTTTAACTTCTAGAAGTGAATTGGAAGATAGTTTTTTTTCGCACTGGTTTTGTTTTTGTAAAATGTGTGTAAATGTGTTCGCCTGATCGCGACCGCGACCCTTTTTTAGGTAGTTAAATGTGTTCTATCGTCTTTTTATCGTCCAGAAGTGCCTCAGAAGTAACGTCTCTGTTATTTTAACCCTTTTTGTTTTTGAAAAATGTCTTCTATCGCCTTTCAATCGCCTAGAAGTGCCTTAGAAGTTACTTCTCCCTTATACTCTACGAGTAACGGGTAAAAAAACAAAAGGGTCGCATTTCCGACCCTATAAAGTATATATATTCTTGATCAGGGTCACTAGCCGATTCGATCTAGCCATGTCTGTCTGTCTGTCTGTCCATCTGTATGAACGCTAAGATCTTGGAAACTACAAAAGCTAGAAAGTGGGGATTACCCACACATATTCTTGGGCTTCCTACGCAGCGCAAGTTTTTTTCAGCCGAGAGCGACGCCCCCTCTAACGCCCACAATCGCCTTAAACGATTTTAAAAGGTGACTGGCGCCCACACCTTTAATGATTTCGGTAAAGTAAAAATTCAGTTTAATGCGTTTATATACCTATCGAAATGTAGAAGACATTTTTCAAACCGGAACATTCGTTAAAAAGTTATGCGCGACTATATCGTTCTCTCTAGTTGTAAAATTAATTCTATCGTGTTTCTATCGTTCAGTAGTGACTTCTTCGCGATAGATGTATAATTTGTTTTTGTAAAATGTGTTCTGTCGTGTTTCTACGGCGTCAGATTTTCGCGCGATATATCTCCGCCATTCTACAAACGACATATCCCCGCGTGGAGATAAGACGTTTAAAAACGACATATCTCCGTGCGAAAATATTTCATTTTTAAACGTCATATGTCCGCGCGGAGAAGTTACTAAGAAGTGACCTTTGGACGAGAGGTGATAGAATTGTCCCCGTTTTTGCTTCCAAAAATAGTTAGAATTTCTTCGTGAAACTTTCAGGACACATTCTTAGAGAGTCATTCTACCAATTTGAGAAATACAAATAATTTGAATTTTTTGTTTCTATATTTCCTTTACAGTCGAAATTTGCCGCCCCTGAAAATGAGCCGCCCTAGGCAGCTGCCTATGTTGCCTATATGGCAAATCCGCCACTGGCGAGGATTTAATCCAGCGCGTGGTCGTGAGAGTATCGTAACAACCGTGTGCTTTACAACTAGACAACTAGAACTAGATCAAGATTCCAGAGTCAAGACGCTAATACAAGGTTGAGACTGCAACGGTAAGATCTGTAGGACACAGAGATTGAATTGAAGGACGAGAGAAGGACGATTTACCGGCAAGGTGAGCGCGGATCAAGAGTTTGTGCCAGGCGTCGGGGATACGGTGGACTTGCGATTTGACCTGCCGAGGCTAGAGCCAGACCGACCTCCGGAAGTACTGTGGACCTCGAAAGGAAGGTTGTGCAAACTTTTGAGTCCTACAAGCCGGGTGGAACTGGAGAGACGTCGTTGAGGAACGACGCCGCAGGAGTCAACGAGGAGCACGATGCAGTGATTTTGAGTCGAGGAAGGCACGACGCCGACCAGGCGAGCCGCAACAGCCAGCTGACGAAGAAACCAATTCCAGCGAAAAGAAAAACTGAATAAAGTTTTCCGATTTGTCCCAAACGGATATTCTGCATTTTCTTGGGTCACGGGCAGTCACGCAATACAAACTTGGTGGGACGAACACACAATTTCTCTGAACTAGTCGCGGCGTTTACGTAGCGAGCAAACAGTCCAAAACAGTTCGTTACATACCATAGTGCTTTGAGAGTGATCTTATTTAAATTTATGTAATTTACTACTAATCTAAGCTTCATCTTGCCTGATGCATATAAAAATAAAACTCGAACTTGATTTATGGCAATTTTGTGGGTAAAATAAATTTAAAAAATTTAGTTATTTAATTTTATTTAATTTAGTTATACAAAAAGCGCGGTTGGCTTTTTAAAGATTTTTAGTAAGTTATATAAAACACGGTTACACATAAAAATCTACAAATAACAGTTAATTTTTGAGTTTTATTATAAAAATAAAAAAAAATAAAAATCATTACGGATTTGTAAACTACAATGGCTAACAAAAATAGTGGTGTATTTAAAAATTTGTTTAGAAATCTTCCTTGTGTCTGATTTTTTTTTAAAAGCCGAGCGCCACGCCCCCTCTAACGCCCACTAACGATTTTAAAATGTGTCTGGCGCCCACACTTTAAAAAGATTTTTGAAAAGTATAAATGCAATGTTGTTGTGTATATTTATACCTATTGAAATGTATAAGACATTTTTCAAATCGGACCTGTTGAAGATAAAGGATTCAAATTCAAAGTCGGAGGGCGCTTTAAATATGATATCGATAGTATCGAAAAAAAACATAAACACAACTAATTATAACGAAAAAGTTGTCAAAGAAAGTAAATAAACACGAGTTTGATTTTAAAGAAATATCGTTTATTTACTGGCCTAAATAACTAAAGAAGTAAAAGTTATAATAGGTTATGGGCCCAGGAACGTTTTGTTCAGTTTAAAGTAAAGTAAAGTAAGAAAAAAGTAAATTTTGCTCGATTACGATGGATTTGGCGAAGCACGTCACGAAGCTCTCAGGCGCTACCGATTGGCCGATTTGGAAAAGAAAAATTAGGGACCTGATAGATTTTCACGACGGTGCTCTCGACGCTTTGGACGGAAAGATCGTCAAACCGGATCCATTGCCAGAAGTTGCCTCAACAGAAGATGAAAAGAAGCACAAGGAGAAGAGCGACTTTTTTTGTAAGGCCAACAGCAATGCAAAATCCATGATTACCACTGCGGTCACGGACTCGGTGTACCAGAAGATCATGGACAAGGAGACAGCACACGATACGTGGGAAGCCCTGAAAAATCAGTTTGAAGCAACAGCGAAGGACCAGGTATTCAGGATATGCAACGAGTTTTTCGCTTTCTCTTGGAATCCAGGTAACGATGTATCAACCCACATAGCAAAATTGCGTAGTCTTTGAAGGGTAAAAATGAAACTGAGCTGCCAGATTTAATACTTGTTTGTAAAACGCTACATATTTTGCCAAAAACCTTTGAAACGTTCCGTCAAAGTTGGATGCTCTTGACAAAAGAAGAAGAAAAGACTTTCGACGAATTAACTAATCAAATTGTCATGTTTGAGAGAAATTTTAGAAAAAAAGAAAATGACGAAAAGGAAAGCCAGGAGGCTTTTTCTACCACAGCAAAAAAGGAGCATCGTCAGGATTCAGGAGCATCTGGTCGGAGATTCGATACCTGCCACTATTGCAAGAAAAAGGGACACTGGATCAGGAACTGCATAAAATGGAAGGAGGATGGACGTCCGAAGCCGAGCTACCAGAATACTGAACAAGGAAATTGTGCAGAACCAACGTTAACTCTCGTCTCTGTCCACAATAGCGTGTTTGCAGCAGAGGCAAACTCAGAGGTCGACTGGTGGATAGACAACGGTGCAACAGTGGAAATGAAACCTTGTCAGCTTTGGGCCAGGGCACAATCAAAGTCAAAACGATTGTCAATGGAAAAATTATTTTTCTTTCTTTGAAAAATGTATGATTTGTTCCCAATATAACGAGGAACCTGTTTTCAGTTTTGGCTGCCCAAGACAATAATCCAAGTAGTCGTTTTGAGTCGTCAGCAACCGAGTGCACCCTCAAAATAAACGACAAGATTGTCCTCGTTGGAGCCAGAGAAGTTGGAGGAACACTCTACAGAGCAGCGATCGAGCCCATACTTCCAGAACGAAACGTCGATGTCAACGTCGCAACTTCAGGAACTTCAATTCTCCAACTCTACCACGAGAGGTGGGGACATCAGGACAAGAACCACATCAAGGACATGCTCAAAAGAGAAATGGGCATTCAAGACAAGCTTGAGAGTAGATTTTGCGAGCCTTGCGTCCTTGGAAAGGCGCATCGATTGCCATTCGGAACGAGGAAACCAGCGATGAAGCCAGGGGAACTGATGTCAGGCGATGTTTGCGGCCCATTTGAGGATTCTTTCCAGAAAAAGAGGTATCTGGTAGTTTTTAAGGATCATTTCACCAGGTTTCGATACGGGTACATCGTCAAGCAGAAATCAGAGGTTAAGGACGTGCTGCGACACATGGTTTCTCACGCCAAGCAACAAGGGCACACAATTCGAAAATTCCTGAGCGACAATGGAGGAGAATTCGACTGTGCAGGAGTGAGAGAAACTCTTCAGGAAGCTGGTATAACTCTTCGACTCACCGTTCCCTATACTCCAGAACAAAACGGTGTTGTCGAGAGAGAGAATCGAACGATAGTCGAAATGGCGAGAACTTTCAAGTATTCTAATCCAGAAATAAAATTTCCAGAATCAATTTGGGCCGAGTTGGTCAGCACAGCATTCTACGTTCTCAATAGGACGGGCAAATCTTCATTGAAGGGTCTGAGCCCTTACCAACTTTGGCTGGGCAAGAAACCAAGAATCAAACATCTTCGAATCGTAGGATCGACGTGCTATGTACATTGTACACATTCCATGCCAAAAAAGGAAGAAGATGGACGAAAAGCTGAAAAGGGGTACCTGGTGGGTTACGACGGCGATGATAGATATCGTATTTACTTACCAGAGAAGCACAAAGTAGTCGTGTCGAGGGACGTAAAATTTCAAGAGAAATTCAGCAATTGTGAACCAGGCGTCAACCTACCTTTTCAAGATTTTGTATCCAAGGACGTCGTAGAAGACAAGGAAGAAGAAGACGTGAGCTTGCACCAGAGCGAGGACGAAGACAAGGAAGAAGAAGACGCGGATTTGCACAAGAGCGAGGACGAAGACACACTTCAGGAGCAAGACTTGAAAGAAGACACAGCCGAAACAGGAAGCGAAGACAATTACGAAACCGGAGTAGAAACAAGCTTTGACGAAGAAAACAACAAGAGAAAAATGCAATCAATGCGGTTGAGGGATCGTTCAAAGTTGAAGAGACCGGAGCATCTGGATGACTACGTAGCAGCAGCCGAGAATTTTGTGCTGGAGAGTCCAGATTCCTTCCATGAAGCCATCAACAGCATCGTCGAGTGGAAAAAGGCAATGGACAGGGAAATTGATTCCCTACATCAGAATGAAACTTGGAACTTGACAAGACTCCCCAAAGGATCGAAAGCACTTCCGTGCAAGTGGGTCTATCGAGTCAAAACCCACCCCGACGGAAGTATCGACAAATACAAAGCTCGTGTTTCTACCAAAAAAATTATTACCAAAAAGCTGTCAAAGTAAGTAAATAAACACGAGTTTGATTTTAAAGAAATATCGTTTATTTACTGGCCTAAATAATTAAAGAAGTAAAAGTTATAATAGGACCATTCATTAAATAGTTATGCGCAATCAAAAAAATTGTATATATCCATCTCCCTCGCACTCCCTTTAGCTGAGTGACGGGTATTAGATAGTCGGGACACCAACCCGACTATAGCGTTCTCCCTTGTTTCCTATTAAATCAGAGCTTAGCTTTGTCATACAGATCAATTTGATTGGATAAGTAATGGCAGCTCAGCAGCTCGACAAAGATGAAAAATGTGTTATTTGGTCGACTGTAAGTCGGCTGTATATATCGTAAAAACTCGAAAAAAATCCGTTGAAAAATCATAATGGGTACCAACTTAAAGTTTACATCCTACCGAATAAAACAAGCCGGGTATGGCCCAAATTCATGGAAAATAGGAATTATGGTGGATTTTTGAAGTTCGGATTTTTCAACTTCTTTCGGTCGACAGAGTCCAAATTTAAGTTTTATCCAAGGCGGCGACATATAGACAAAAATGAGTGGTGATGGCAGCCGGGTAAAGTATTGTGTCTTCTAACGTAATTTTTTCTTCATCATAATATGTTTTCGCTTTACTTTCCTTTAAATAAGCTCTACCCATTAAAATGTCATATTGTCTAAGTTGAGGGGTTTTTGGTTTCTATTTGGTGAACTTTGAGGATTTGTTGAATTATTATTATACCCGTTACTTGTAGAGTAAAAGGGTATATTGTATTCGTGCAAAAGTATGTAACAGGGAGAAGGAAGCGTTTCCGACCCCATAAAGTATATATATTCTTGATCAGGATCACTAGCCGAGTCGATCTAGCCATGTCCGTCTGTCTGTCTGTCTGTCTGTCTCGGAAACTATAAAAGCTAGAAGATTGGTATTTGGCATGAAGATTCTTGGAGTTCCTACGCAGCGCAAGTTTATTTCAAAAGGGTGCCACGCCCCCTCTAACGCCCACAATCGCTTATATACGATTTTAAAAATTTCAATATTTCGGAAAAGTAAAAATGCAGTTTTATTGTGTTTATCAATACCTATCGAAATGTAGATTTTTCAAATCGGACCATTCGTTAAAAAGTTATGCGTGTTCAAAGTTTCTATCTCCATCTCCCTCGCACTCCCTTTACCTGAGTAACGGGTATCTGATTGTCGGGGCACCCGACTATAGCGTTCTCTCTTGTTATTTCTTGGTTTCTTGTATTATTTTTAGTGTTGTTTCTTGGATAGCAATAAGAATGAGAATTATTCCTTCAACTATCGTGGCGACTAGGTTTATAATTAATGGGGCTGCATCCCAATGACCTAAAACAGAAAGTTATACAATCTATCATGAAGATTTCTTTCGATACCAGGGACCGTAACAGTAATAACAGTTTTATAAGTTATAAGTTGATAAAACTCGCATTGTAAAACTTATTACTGATTTGTATTCTTTTTTGCTCAATATTAATAATTTTTATTTTTATAGCTGTTACTCGTAGAGTAAAAGGGTATATTGTATTCGTGCAAAATATTGTAACAGGTAGAAGGAAGCGTTTCCGACCCTGTAAAGTATATATATTCTTGATCAGGATCACTAGCCGAGTCGATCTAGCCATGTCTGTCTGTCCGTCTGTCTGTCTGTCTGTCTGTCTGTCCGTCTGTCTGTCCGTCTGTCTGTATGAACGCTGAGATCTCGGAAACTATAAAAGCTAGAAGATTGGCATTTTGCATGCAGATTCTAGGAGTTCCTACGCAGCGCAAGTCTGTTTCAAAAGGGTGCCACGCCCCCTCTAACGCCCACAATCGCTTATGTGCGATTTTAAAAATTTGAATATTTCGAAAAAGTAAAAATGCAGTTTTGTTGTGCTTATCAATACTTATCGAAATGTAGAAGAAATTTTTTAAATTGGACCATTCGTTAAAAAGTTAGTGCTGATCAAAGTTTATATCTCCCTCGCACTCCCTTTAGCTGAGTAACGGGTATCTGATAGTCGGGGCACCCGAATATAGCGTTCTCTCTTGTTATTATAAAATTCATGCAATAATCGTTATTAATGAGTAGAAGAAAAATCTTCCATAACGATTACGTGTGGGTTTTAATTTTAAAGCTCAAATCGCGTTTGCGGCCATTGTACTAGGAATTTGAATATGGTCTAAATTGGTTCTAGCTTGTTTCCAAAAGTAGTTTCAAAATTGTAATTAAAAATTGGTTTTTAACATTAGGCTTTTTTGAAAATTGATTTACGGTGGAAATTTAGGATTTTGTACAACTTTTTAGAGGAGGTTGACGGCAAAATATCTTGGTGATAGTTAAGATACACTTAAGTAGGTAAGAAGGGGCAAAAATAGTAAAAGAGGCAGAATAGTTTGTGGCCCTATCGGCCAAAAGGCTCGTTTAAGTTGCGCGCCGTGTTTTCTGATGGTTTCTTAGAACACCAGAGGGCTGAATTAAAAATTTGAGCATTAAGCGCATTTCTTCAATTGAATTTAAATCGCGTTTAAGGGTGGTGTTGGTTCAATGAGTTTTTTTTACTAACGCTAAACCTTTGCCGAAATAAAATAAAAACCGTACAAATTGTTAATAAATTAAGCACTAAGTTTATTCTAATGGCACCAAGGCAAGCGATCAGCGACCGTGCCTTCAGGGAGCGAGTACAAAATCGAACTAAAAGAGTAGATGCTTGCCGTGGACAAATGCCAGACAGCGATTGACAAACGAAGTTCAAAAAGGAGTAGCAGTTACAGCAAATGAAAGAGTTGCCACGCAGGGCAAATGAAAAAGGCAAAAACAAACATCGAGAAATTAATTTACGTTAAGATTTGCAATTTTGAGAATTTAATTAGGCTGCGGTATGACCAAACATTCTCCCCCCGTTGGAATCCAGGGCTTTCAATCAGATCTTGCTTCGGCAGCACGGACAGTTCTTCAAGTAGTTCCAGTTGGTGTTCGTATCACTGCCACTCGAGCAACTCCATCAGATCCAGGCACCAATTCCATGACCCTGGATAATGGCCATTTAAGAGGGGGCAAGTTCTCGATTTAAACCAGGACGACATCGTTGACTTTGTAGCTCAGGTTTGGAGATACGCCACTTTGACCGTTGCTGCAACAGGGTCAGATACTCTTCACGCCACCGGTCTAGAAGATTTGTTGAAAATACGCAATTCTCTGCCAGCGGTCAGAGTACAACACCAGCGGAACTGTGCCAAGAAAGTGTGCAGGAGTTAGCTCCTCAAGATCTGCCGGATTCTCTGAAAGGGGGAGTAAAGGTCGTGAGTTGATAATTGCCGCAATGTGGCAAACGAGTGTACGCAGTTTATCGAACGACCAACAGAACGATAGAAATGAAATTTGGCCGTGAGGCCTCCAAAGTGAGGTGAACGAGGGGGAATAAAACGCCACTCAATTGAATCTTCCAGGCAGAATTCCTCTATAGTTCGAATGTGGGGGCCAGACAGGAATAAGTTCTTCAGCTCAGCCAGTTCATTTTTAGCTCGTAGCATTATCTGACCATATCCGGGCAAGTTTGCCTCTGGTGAGAATAAACCGCTTCAATGCTTCTAAGAATGCTTGTGTTGAAAGATCCTGAACAAGCTCCAGATGGATCGCTTTTGTCGCGAAACAGATTAAAACGCAGACGTGCGTTTTGACAGGCACCTTGCATCGATCTCTAGTGTTGAGCAAAATGGCCCGCAGAAATCCAGACCAGTAACCATGAACGTTTATGTAGCATTTACACGATCCTTAGGTAGGTCAGCCATTAAATGTTGAGCTAATTGTGGTTTGGCTCGGAAGCATATAACGCACTTGGACGTTGCAGCTGATACTATTTTTCGGCCACCTATCGGCCAAAATTGAAGACGCATGCTATCGAGCAGCGCTCGGGGTCCAAAATGCAAGTTTTTCCGATGCAAGTCCAGTATAATAGGACGTGTAACTTGATGCTGACGTGGTAGTATGACAGGATGCTGCGCATTGTAATCCAAGGACGAATTTTGTAATGTGCCACCAACTCGCATCATACCAAAGCTATCGATGAATGGGGAAAGTGAGGACAACGGGCTGGACGATGTAATTTGCCGCTTAGAATGCAGCCTCCAGTAGTCATCGGCCAGGTTGCTCATTTGGATACTTCTAATAAGCATCTGTGAACAAATTTGTAGATGTATTCAAAGGTGAGGGTCATCTTTTGCCAAGAATTCACAAATTTGCATTTTAAAGATGGATCCACTTCGTTAGCGACGCCAACCAAAATGCGCTTTCTGAGGGCGGGAAGAGTCTTCACAGGCAAACACGATTCAGGCCAACCGTGCTGATTCTTCAGAAGAAATACTGGGCCTCTGAACCAAAGGGCAGATACCATCAGCTCGCTCGGGGAAGCATCTCTTGACAAAATGTCGGCTAGATTGCAGTCAGTCGGTACATAGCGCCAATTTTTGTTACTGGATAGCTCTTGAATTAAAGATATTCGATTAGCAATACAAATTTGAAAGCGTGAAGGTTCATCGCTTATCCATGATAACGCTACAGCAGAATACGACCAGCAATAAAACGGGCAATCGAAGAGATTCATGTTGCGTACGTCCCGCATCAGTTCAGCCAGTAATACAGCAGCGCACAGCTCTAATATGGGAACCGTGAGAGTCTTTAAAGGCGCCACACGAGCAAAACAGTTGCACTTCTCGTTTGCGGTCTGCTATTGAAACGAGATAGATGCATCCTCCATATGCGTCGATGCTAGCGTCACAGAATCCGTGGATCTCTTTTAGATGCACCGCCAGCCGAGGAAACTTCATGTGCTGAGTACGACCCATGTCAGATGACAGTTTCAGCCATGATGTGTTGAGTGCGTCAGAAAAGCTCACATCCCACTACAACTTCTCTCTCCAGACTTGTTGCAGAAAGATCTTGGCCTTGGCAACCACAGGACCAATGAGACCAAGCGGATCGTAAACCCAAGCAATTGTGGAAAGCACCAGTACGTGGCTTTGGAGAGAGCTGTATAGGAGAAAAAGAAAATCAAAAGACATCAGCTGCAGGGTCCCAAGCAAGACCCAGTGACTTGGTAAAGTCACTGCCATCGTCAAACTTCAAGAATGTTTTCTTTTCAGAGTCAGGAATTTGATCAAGGACACCACGCTCGATGGAACACAAGCTTTTTGTTTGAGGACTTTCTGTGTTGAAGTCCCGCAGAGTGATTTTTGAACCGATTGGAAATGTGCTCTTCTCATCACTCGCCAATTGATGCATCGTTCGAACGGATAAAAAGGTTTCAGGCTTAGTTCCATAGATTACGGTATCAAGCTTGAATACCTGCACCTCCTGGTCCGGTGAGTCACGCCAAAGAATACATTGAAGTTAGCTATCGGGTTGAGCCACGCGAACCAGTCAATGCAACAGGGAAAGTCCGAAACTGTAACAGCGTGTTGAACAGCTTCTCTTGAATGGTAGGCCCTGCCATGAAAACCGCGTTTAGCGAATGTCCACTTGACGTTTTGGCAGACCCATCAAAAACGACTCGCAATTTAATCGTGGTGCTGTCTTCCTTGAAAACGCAGTGATGGGTCAGAAAATATTTGCAAAGACTAATGGAGTCTCTGGGCACGACGGACATGTGATTCAAATTCAAATATTCACGAATGAATGCCGAGTATTGGACCTTAACTTCTGGCTTGCGCTCTAGCGTGCTCTCCAAATTGAGGAACCGACGATAAGCTTGATTGTACGATTCACCCAGTAACTCTAGAGTGTTCTTTGCAGGTAATCGTACGGAATATTTACCAGAGTCTAAACGACGAAAGTTGGTCTTGAAATGAGCCTCACATTCCAGTTCTTCTTTGGTGGCTGTGCCCACGCCTTCACCACAGCTCTCAACTTCCCAAAAGCGACGGACTAGTTCACGCTGCACAGCTTGACTGTGTAATGCAGTTGTTTTGAGAGTAGATGATCCACCTCCTGTAACGATCCAACCAAGCCTCGTTTTCTGCAATAGGGGTAACCCAGCAGCCAACTTAATCTACCCTACTGATAATAGCTCAAAAAACATGCTTGCGACAATAAGAAGATCTATTCGCTGAGATCTATAGAATTCAGGATCGGCCAACTGAGGGAATTCGAATTTCCAGCCATCGGGTTTAACGGTCAAACTGGGTTGATTGTCAGTAATCGCTGAAGCAACAAGAGCAACAAGAGGTATGCGACTTTAGCTTAATGCAAACGAAAACTCATTCAGTGTCAAATCGAACATCTCGAAGACCAGCAACTGATATGGTAGACTTCGTTTTATGCAATTGCAACTGGTGAGCGAGTCGGGAAGTCGCAATGTGGACTTGAGATCCCGAGTCTAGTAGCGCACGGCATGGGATCCAAGCACCTGATCGACTTTGAATGCCTATGACTGCAGTTGCAAGAAACACAATGTCAGAATCCACATGAGCCAGCAAAGAGGTAGAAGGGCTTGAAGAAGTTGCAATTGACGTAGTTTGTTCTGCAGCGGGAGCTCTCAGAACCTGGGTCGAAGACTGAGTGCCAAGATGCGAAAGGGTGTGATGCTTGGACCTGAAAGTTCGACAGCAGCTTGACTTACAATTGCGCATTTGATGTCCCTTTTTTAAGCAATTAAGACAGTGCGCTAATTCTGTTACCTTTCGAATATGCTCTTGTACTGACAGTTTGGCGAATTGAACACAGCTATAAATTGAATGGCCACTGTTGTCACACACAACACATCCATTTCCCAAAGTGTTTGTGGCAATTAAAATGCTTCTGTTGCATCTTCTTCCTGATTGTGTATTATTTGAGTACAAGGCTGCAGTGTTCTCTACATTTTCCAATTTTTGACAACGCTTGGACAAAAATTTAGTAAGTGATCAATTTAAACCGGAGGAATTTTATCAATAGCCGCAGATTCTTCCCAATTGGCCTGAGTTTTGCTATCTAATTTTTGAAGGAAAACATGAACCAGAATGCAGTTTGAAATTTGCTCAAGGGAACTCATTGACTGAAGAGCACGTAGATTAGCATTTATTTTATCAGATATATCTCTCAGCTTCGTTGCGGGCGGCATGTCCACTTTAGGGAGACCCAAAATTGCCATTATATGGGATTGGAAAATTAGACGCTAATTATTGAAACGGTTATTCAACAAGTTCAAGGCTACTGTATAGTTGCTATCACAAATTTCTAATGAGCGCACTGTGTCCAAGGCGGAACCCTTCAAGCAAGACTTTAAATGCTGAAGCTTCTCAATGTTAGTGAGCTCAACCTCATTGTCGATGATAGCCTTGAACATGGATTGAAAATCGGCAAATTCAGTATAGTCACCAGAAAATTCAGGCAATCTCAATTCAGGCAAATGAGATCTTTTAGCCGACACAGAACGGAAATCCAGAGATGGCTCTGGTCTAAACGTGGAATTTCGAACTGCTGAACGTTGACGCTTACCCTATTCTCCACATAGCATGATTTTAATTGATATGATGAGCTCTTCGAAATCATCGCGAACCTGGCTGCCGATTTAATTTAAATCCAGCCTCTTAAGACTGTCATGGACCTGGGTAAGCAGCCTTATTCTCCTCGAAGAGTTTAACACGAAGCTCTAATTCTTCCTCACCCATCGCCTGGAGCTTCTCAACAGTCCGGGCCTTCTCAGAGGCTTTAGCCTTAGGAAGCACTGATTCGGCCTTCAATTTAAGATGCTTCACTCCCTGTTCTGGAGCAGCAAAAGTTGTGTCGTTTGGCATTTTTAATGAATTTATTTTTATTATGTTCAGTAAAAACTGAACTTGCAAAATAATTATATTCCACTGTGCAGTTTGTGCTGTAACGAACCTCTTGACCACCGAAACTAACGGAATGTATGTGCGCCTATTTGCATATAAACGGCAATATAGCGGTGGAAGGGTGCAACGGACTCGCGAACAAAAACGTTTGGTCGCCGCTGTAAAAACGTTCAAAGCGGAAACGAAGGCTCAAAGAGGAAACCGAAATATTTCGCGAACCAAAACGTTTGTTCGCCGCTGTAAAAACGTTTAAAGCGGGAACGAAGGCACAAAGAGGAAACCGATATGTTTTTTGTGACGCGCGGGAGCGGGTGCGATGTGAGTTTCTAGCGGAGTTTATGTGTTACCGCTTGCGCTTATGTACATAAAACTTGCAAGTTATGTATATGGGCAATTCTCTGAGGATGTCAATTTAATTTAGTGAGTTTTTTAATTGTCCTTTGGATTGGTGATTTATAATGCACCGGCCTCTCAGTCCGGTAGTTTTCAATTGAGGGTCCAAAAGTGTGGGAACGAGTCGATGGTGTAACTTGATTCGTTCTGGATGTTTAGTCCTGACTTTGCAATTAGATACAGTGTGGTTGGAGTACTAAGTATGTGTTTGTGGGTGTATGGACATTTGCGTAGAGTTATGTGGGGCTATGAATATGTTACTATATATATTTCGAATATATATATTTCTTAATTGCTCGGCTTAGATGCCTGGCATACAGTACATAAACTGTCTGCCTAAAGTAAAACTTAACGGTATTTATAGGTAAAAAGTGCTTAGGCTCAGATGACACATTCAATTTTTAGCGTCAATTTATTGTGACAATGTATTGACTCTTAACGACTTGAATTCAACTGGATTGACGATGGACCCTCCGGCGTACCAACTTCTTGTACTCGGACTTGATTCCACGGCGACGACTTTTAATTTCCTCTTAGCTATATTCTCCCGATGTGATCTCTTCTGTAGTTCAACTCTCTGAGTGTTTCTTCCACTTTTCTTGCCCCTGTCTTTCTTATCTCCGTCCGATCTGGCCACCCCGTCGATACCGAAGCACAGCTGACCTGGCCGATGACAGCTATTGATATTGTGAACTATGTTTTACATTCGACCATCCTGATACTCCGAGTCTGACCCAGACGATGGTCCATCCTCATTTTCGACTACGTACTTCCATAACTTCATATTATCCGAACTAGTTGATGTAGCAGCAGGTCCTTCAACTAGTGCAGCTTTTTTGACGTCATATCGTCCATTTCTCTTCACGTTGGTTACTGTGTAAGAACCAAGGAAAAAGCTAGCAAGCTTTTTCCCAGCAACAAATTGTGTCCTCTTTATGGCCACTAGATCTCCTTTTTTATAAACTTTTTCCATAACTCGATTCTTGTCGTAATTTCTTTTGTACTTCTCTTGGGCTTCTTGAATTTGAATTTTCGCCTCCTGACGTAATTGGTTCCTTTCCATATCAAAATCATTGATTATTTCTTGTTCCAGTACAGCCAAACCACTATCGCAAACTTTGTTATGCATTTGTACACCAAACAGCAGTTGGAACGGCGTCTTCTTCGTGGAGCAATGGACGTGCGAGTTTATGGCTTTTTGTTCTGTAGCTACAACCTTATACCATTTAGAAGGATCTTCTGCAGACAATTTAGCGACCATCGAAATTATTATCCTGTTTACGCGTTCAATTTGGCCATTTCCTCTAGCAACTCCTGTAGTAGTCCAAACATGTTCAATGCCATTTCCTGCGACATACTCCTGAAATTGATTCGATGTAAACGCGACTCCTCTGTCGCTTACGATCCGTACTGGGTGGCCAAATACTACCGACCATTCCTCGAACTTCTTCACAACCTCGTCACTTCCGGTGCTTTTGGTTGGGAATAACCAAACAAATTTGGTAAAAGCATCCACGGCTGCAAAAACGAACCGATATTGCTTAGATGTCGCATCCATTTGTTCAAGGTGATCCACATTAAGAGTGTGCAGTGGTTTATCTCCCTTCTCAATGCAATACAGGAGACCTTCTTGCTTTCCAACTTTTTTGTTTATAAGAATGCATTTGACACAATTGTTGATAATCTGGGCCACTTTTTTCTCCATATGCGGAATTCAGAACTGCTGTTGCAAGGCATGCATAGTTTTCTGCAGTGCGAAATGACCGACGTCGTATGCTTCCTTTATAACTTCGTACTCCATTGACTTAGGAACAACCATAACATCATTACCATCCACCACTTTGAACAGGATTCCTCCTTTTAGTTGAAAGTCTTTGTAGGGCTGCGACTTAAGTATCTCGAGAATGGCAGAGATATAATTGTCCTTTTGTTGGGCCATCTTTATTTGAACGGAGACTTCTGATGTTACCGTAAAAACATCAACTGGATGACGACTGAGACTGTCTACGTGTTTCATTTTCTCCCCGGCGCGATGCTCAACATGGAATGTGAAGTCCTCGAGGTATAGAATTCAATCTGCGACTTCTCTTGGTACATCTTTCTTTTTCACAGTCTAGGAACACGCTGCACAGTCGGTTACCAATTTGAATTCAATCCCCAGAAGGTAGTGGCGAAACTTCTTGACAGCTAGGTAAGCTGCCTTTACTTCAAGGATATAACTGTGGCGTTTTTCGTCAGCGCATGAAGTCTTTTTACTCCAAAATGCCACCGGATGAAGTTCACCGTCGAATCTCTGCATCAGGATGCCCCCGAAACCGTTCATTGAAGCATCAGTGTACAATTCTGTTGGCGCTTCTCTGCAATATAACCGAAGGACTGGTTCTTGCGATAAGATATCTTTAAACTCTTGCATGGCATTCATCTCAGCTGCTTCAAATTTAAATTCGACATTCTTTCTCAAAAGATTTGTCAGCGGCCTAGCTATTAATGCATAGCCTCGAACAAATTTGCGAAAAAATCCTGTAAGTCCAAGAAACGATTGGATATCCTTGACATTTTTAGGACGAGCAAACTTCTGCACAGCTAGTGTTTTTTCCTGTCCTGGCCATATTTTGCTGTCTTCGATTGTGTGACCCAAGAAACTGATCCTTTTCTCTAAGACATGGAATTTTTTCCATATTTAGTCCATATTTTGCGGCCTCCTGTAGTACTTTTTCTAACTTCATTATGCATTCTTCATCCGTTTGTGCAAAGATAATTATATCATCAACGTAGATCTGCATTACGTCATCTTGAATTAGATCTTGGAAAACACAGTTGACAAAACGGTTAAACACCGCGGGTGAATTGCAAAATCCGAATGGAGCTTTGCAGAATTCAAAGAGGCCCTCTTTTGTTATGAATGCAGTGTAGCGGCGACTGGACTCCTCAATCGGTACATGTAAGAAACTATTTTCCAGATCCATGACTGTGAACACCTTTGCCGTTTGCAGCTTTTCTAGAACATCATTAGTGGAACAGGGAAGCTGTCTCTGAGTACCATCCTGTTTAGCTGACGGAAATCAATGCAAATTCTGTTTGTGCCATCCTTCTTCCTTACGACGACCACTCGACTTGCGAAGTTTGACGTAGACTTCCGTATTACGCCCTCCGCGAGCCATTTTTCCACTTGTTGTCTTACGGCGTCTGCTTCTACTGGTGAGTATCGACTCGGTTGGTGACGGAAAGGCTTTAACTGCTCATCAGGTAATATTTTTAATTGAACAGGACACCCAACTGGGTGTTCAATCGGCTTGTACTTGTCGACCATTGACTGGATGAGCGGCTTAAACTGTGGGGAGACGTTAATGTTATCCTCGACCTCAGCAATGTTATAGATACTTAGCTCCTCTCCTCCAGCGCTCTCTGGCTGCGCTGACACCTTGGTGAATGTGAATCCATTTTCATCTAAGATGACCCGAAACTTGTATGCAAAGTCAAAACCTAGCAGAGCTTCGCCTTCGATATGGTCATCCGGAACTACAACAAATTTTTGCTCAAAAACCAGTCCATCGACGTCTACGATGCCGATGAAGGTACCCAGTGGCTTTGTCTGAATGTTTCCTAGACCTCGCAGCACGGCATAACTTTTTTCCAGCTTTACGTCGAGCATCTTTTTAAACACTGAGTAGCAAACAATTGATACGTCCGCTCCTGTGTCTACAAGGCACTGTATGTCCAATCCGTTCAGTCTGATCCCCTTCAGGCGCTTTGATGATTTGATCACTTGGACAGATCTGGTCACCTGTGGACAGTCCTTAGAAATATGTCCAATACCATCACATTTAAAGCATTTGGTGTCCGTCTTGCAGGTCCGCTGATACACAATTAAAGCAACGACTGGTGCGGCTGGTTGCAGTGGACATGTTTTTTTGACACCACTGTGCTGCTTGACTTGGTTGTTCGATTGACACATGCGTTGGTATATCTCGAACTTTTCTTTTAGCTCTTGAAACTCCTTACAGCTGTACAAGTTAAACTTAAACTCACTTGGTATATCCAAACCATCCACAATGTACGCAATGAGGGACTCTCCGTCAATTGAGCCCTGTGAAGCTATATTTTTATACCCTTGCTGAGGGTATTATAATTTCAGTCAGATGTTGTAACGCAGTGAAGGAGACGTTTCCGACCACATAAAGTATATATATTCTTGATCAGCACCAATAGTCGAGTCCATCTAGCCATGTCCGTTGGTCCGTTTCTATGCGAACTAGTCTCTCAGTTTTAAAGCTATCGCAAAAGTCTTCTTTCTATTGCAGGTAGTACATATGTCGGAGCGAGCCGGATCGGACCACTATATCTTAAGGCTCCCATACGAATATTCAAACAAATATAAGAAAAATTCATTGTAACTTTGCAGGAAGTAGGCGTTTTGATTTCTGACAACTTAAAAAGGTATTTCTTTTATCTGCAAGGGTATATAAGCTTCGGTCAGCCGAAGTTCATTATTAATATGTACTCCTGAAAACTCTCGTCGTTCTTTTTCTTCCTTTCTGCTAGTTTGGCATGTAGATCGGCGCTTCGCATTGTGCGCTTGAACTCTCCCATTAGCACATATTTTATCTGAGCGAACGAATTAATGACTTCCGACTCCAGGAACAGCTTGGCCAGCTTTACCATCTTTCCTCGTGCTTGTACATATTTTTGCTGATCACTTAGTCCATACGCGTCAGCATTTTGTTCAAAATTGTTGAACCACTGTTCCACAGGAATACTCTCTTCGTCAAAGTCTGGAACATTGTTCGCGAAGTTGTCCACTGAAATTTTTGGCCTATTTCGATCTCTTTCCGCAATTTCGTCTGCATTAATTTTCAGCGTAAGAAGCTGAATTATTTTCTCAAGACTTTCGTTATTCATTTCGGATAGATTTATATTTCGGTGTTCCTTTTCTCTTTGCTCAATTTTCACTTCTCGCTCGTTTGACTCGTTGCGATTTTTTTGCAACCGAGTTTAAGCACCAATTCTCTGTCTTCCTTTTTCTATTTCCTCTTCACTCATACTTTCGTATTCACTATTTTCTGACGACGTTGTGACGCCTCAATTTCACAACTTTTCGATTTAGCTGATGAGCTTGTAATCGGCGTGTCAAACGAGTTGACCGGATCGTGCCCCCAAATGTAAGGCACTGGGCCTGTTTATTGAATAGTACATAAGGTATTTGTATGGATTAATGATAAATCAATGATAGTTGGTTACAAAACGACTTCGATGAACGGAACTTAGAGCGACGACACTTAGAGCAACGGAATGTATTGACTCTTGACGACTTGAATTCAACTGGATTGACGATGGATCCTCCGGCGTACCAACTTCTTGTACTCGGACTTGATTCCACGGCGACGACTTTTCATTTCCTCTTAGCTATATTCTCCCGATGTGATCTCTTCTGTAGTTCAACTCTCTGAGTGTTTCTTCCACTTTTCTTGCCCCTGTCTTTCTTATCTCCGTCCGATTTGGCCACCCCGTCGATACCGAAGCACAGCTGACCTGGCCGATGACAGCTATTGATATCGTGAACTATGTTTTACATGTATGTACATATTGCAAGAGTTTTACCACCCAGAAACAATAGCAAACGGAACATAAACCTACTGGTTATTTCAATTAATATCAACTGCACATATGTAACTGAATTAATATGCCACTTACCTGACTTTCAATGCACTTGGTAAACACTTGTAAAATTTTTAAATGCGCCAATTACAAATTGCCTACGAACAAATTTATGCACGTTGTTCTCTTCGATTGGCAGTCAAAAAATACAGCAAGTCATGATTTTCCTTTCCCGTTTTCTTTTGATTAATCGTCAATATTGGCGCGTGCCAATGCTCCTATGTTTACCCTTTCTATTGAGTAAAAGGACGGAGTTTATGGTGAATCCAAATTGGCCCGGCCCGCAATAATCAACACCAGAGTTGAAGAATGGTCGAGCTTGTGTTACTCGGTCGACTGGCAGATTGCCCATGATTTGTTGCATTAGTTTGGGCCGTACCTTTGTACACTTGACACAAGAGTGTATAATGCTTCTCGCCCTTGATGATCCAGCATTGCTGTCTGGCAATGTCTCTTAGCGCCTGCGCACCGCAATGCATGTTCTCTTTATGCATTTCCCGCAACAGCATTCTTACTATTGGATCATTGTAAGGAAGCAAGATTTAATATAATCATAATAATGATGGACGTTGATGCACTACGAGCAGTACAAACAAGTGGCCCAACGACACCAAGCACGTGCTTGCTACGCGCGGGTCCCTTTTATCAATTTTGGGCAAGAATGCGAGTTCGCTAGGAAGAATACATAAAACAGATTCTCTCTCTGTTGTTTATTATTTACTTTGTTGTTTTGGCGCTCTCTCGCACCGTTTTGCTCTGCTACATCTCCCAACTTCAGTCACCGGCTCTCATTTTCGAGTTAACGGGTCATTGCTGAATTGGTCTTATCGCGCTCTTTTCTTTCTTCTGTGTTTCTTAGCCTCACAGCTGTTTGTTGGCACTCATCTAAAGCTTTTTGTTTACATCTTTCTACAATCTACATTCTACATTTTAACTTACTTCAATTTGTAAACAATGTCTGCCTGCTGTGTTGTTGGTTGCCAATTTATTGGCAAAATCACTTCTCGGCAGCCGACTGTTAGTTGCTGGTTATGCGAAAACATTGCGCACGCTAAATGTGCAGACTTTGGGCATAGTGCGGCCCAAAATGCTGATCGTACTAGGTCTAATGCCAACCTGGACTGGACGTGCCCTACATGCCTACATATCAAAATAGATATTAGTGCATTTATGAGGCAAACGGAGTTGGAGTTCCAAGCTTTACGTGCTGGATTTACGGACTTATTTAGTCGATTTAATGTTTTCGACTCCAACTTTAAAGGTCGGATTCTTCTTAATCAAGTATCATTGAATATAAATCGTAGTCCTACACTGCCTAATGTCTCTTTACACGTTCCAGATCTCTCGAGCAACCTCTCCTTTCCCAGCCCCACTGCAAGCTATGTGTCGTGCGATGAGGTCGATCCCAATGGGAACGAGTCATCAACGACCGATGCCAGGGTGCAATCTCGGCCAGATTCGCTGAACGTAGTTTCGCCTGAGTCTTTAGGGCCTACTAACCGGTCGCCGGCTGTTGCCACTTCGGGGGCTCTGCCGCACCTCGTACTCCCTCTAGCTAATACCCTTGCACCTCCTCCTGTCCCACTTTCTAGCATGATCCCTAGGAAGAATAGCCATAGTCCAGCACTCTCTTCTCCGGTACCACTCACTGTTATGATACCTAGGAAATCGATTTTTGTGTCAAGGTTGAATGCAGCACTAACAGTAAATGACGTGATGCATCATATTGTCACAAACCTCTCCCTTCCCAATCAAAATAGTATTGACATCACCAAATTTAATTTTAAACAGATAAGAGATTACTCTTCATTTAAAATACTTGTTCCGGATGGACTGTTCCCCAAACTTCTTGACCCCAATTTCTGGCCTGCTAATATAATTGTTCATGAGTATAAAAATAAAATAGCTCCCTTTCCACGACTTCCTCGATCACACCAAACTCTGCTTTAAATTCAAAAAACTAAATTTCCTAATTCACTATCAGAATGTTCGGGGGCTCCTTAGTAAGCTTTCTATGCTTTATAAAAACAGCACAATTTTTGAAGCCAATGTTATAGTATTCACTGAGACCTGGCTTAACCAATCCGTACACGATAGTGAGATTTTGTCGAATAACTTTTTTGTTTATCGGAAGGATCGTCTGACCCATAGAGGTGGAGGCGTTCTTATTGGAGTCAAATCCAATTTAACTTCTGAGCTTGTTGATATTTCTGAATCATCTTGTATTGAATTTATTTCCGTAAAAATATCTTTCCCGAAAACTAACATTTTTCTAACTTGCTCCTATATACCCCTGGCTCTGAATTTAACGTGTATCTATTGCACCTGTCCGCCATACAGCCTATCTCCTTGTTGCTTGCTGAAACTGACCAACTTATTGTGCTCGGTGACTTTAATCTTCCCAATATTTCTTGGCTGGAGAGTAATGACTCATTGGCAATGATTCCTAGGATGCAACATGACTTTATTGATGAACTATCTTTGCAGCAAGTTAACAGGATTCCCAATCATATTGGCCGTCTTCTTGACTTAATCTTTACCTGAAGATTGTTATCATCCTACCCTTCAGCTCTGTTTTAATGGATTTTTTAATAGCCCTAGGACTGTTATATATGAACAGCGCAGTTTATGTTTTAGAAGGACTGATTACGCTAAACTAGTGGAATCTTTATATACAGTAAGCTGGTCCTATCTAGTTGACCTTCCTGTTGATGATGCGGTTGGGTACTTTTATGAAGTCCTTTACCGTCTATTTGATGTACATGTCCCTCTTGCCTCCATGAAGAATTCTTACAGCTCTCCATGGTTACCCGGCAACTTTCTTATCTAAAGAATAAAAAAACTAGACTCTTTAAACGGTTTAAAATATCCGGCTCGCAGACAGACTTTGCTAAATATAGTTCGGCTAAGGGCTAGTACTCAACCTAACAAAAACTGGCCCAAAAAAAATACTATTTTCCGTCAATTATTTCTTGATGGTCCATTGTTGATTAATTTGGTAATATCCGTGCGTTATTTTTCGGTCACACTGGCTCAAAAACATAAAAAAACGTAAAATTCAAATTTTTAAATTGTATTTTACAAGGGAAATCAACTGTATAATCCCTTGTTACAGTACTCGATAGTCATTGTAATTAGCTTTTGCCTTTGAGAGTGTATTTAAGCGATTTTCGTTAAGGATTTAACTAGGTTGTTATCGGAATTGATCGATAGCTCAATAAATGAATTATTTTTTGAGCAGTATAAAGAATATTAGCAGTGCTATGCAATTCAAAACAAATATATTCTCACACCTTAAAAACACAATTAGGTAAATTAAAGTAAAATTAGAAAGCGACTTAGGTTAGTTTTTCTTTTATATATAAAATTAGTTTTTAGTCATATAATAAGTAAATATTTGCACCTATCTGTGACTAGCGCATTAATTTAAAAGTTCCAAACTTGTAGCGTTAGGATGACACGAAATAATAAAATACAAAATACAAATTTCAGTATTTTTTTTTGTGAGCATGTGTACTGCCGTCCAAAAACTTCCACCAAAAATTTGCCACGAAACATTTTGTGACGTTTTTTTTATATGAAGTTTTTGGTTTTGGACGACTTTTTGTTGGGTTGAGTACTAGCCCTAAGGCGGAATTTATTCAGTACAATTCTGACTGTTATAAAAATTACCTGTCTCGTTGTAAGCGTGATTTCAAAAGCAATCCTAAACTTTTTTTTTGCTTTTGTCAATTCTAAACGGAAATCTAACTGCTTCCCTCCTTCTCTTTTTCTCAATAATAATGTAGCATCTGATGACAATGATATTTCCAACTTATTCACAGATTTTTTTCAATCGACATATATGAATGCAATAGTGTTACTAATATAGATTATCCATACCCTCTACCTCATTTGAATTCTAGCTTCAAACCAGTGATTAATGTATCTGATGTTCTTCAGAGTCTTGATACTCTTAAGCTCTCTTTTTCACCGGGTCCTGACAAAATACCAAGTTGTATACTGAGGAATTGTTCGTCCTATCTAGCTTTTCCCTTAACATTAATATTTAATTTGTCGCTAAGTCAAGGAAGATTTCCATCCATATGGAAGGAATCGTTTATTGTTCCATTGTTTAAAAAAGGGAGCAAGTCCGATATCTCAAATTATCGTGGTATTACTAAACTCAGTGCAATTCCTAAACTTTTCGAAAAAATTATTACCTGTCAGTTGCAGCATCATTGCCGGTCTATTATTTCACCGTGTCAAAATGGCTTCACTAGACGTCGCTCTACTTCTACAAACCTACTAGAATTTACATCTTTAATTACTAGAGGCTTCCTGACACATCATCAAACTGATGTGATTTATACCGATTTTTCTAAAGCTTTTGATTCTGTGAACCATAAACTTCTTATTTATAAATTGTCCCTTTTAGGATTTCCTCCAAACCTACTTGACTGAATACTTTCCTACCTTTCTAATAGAACTCAAATGGTCTGTTTTAACAATAGAATTTCTAAAATAATTAATGTTACTTCTGGAGTGCCACAGGGTAGCCACCTGGGTCCTTTACTCTTTGGCTTAATGATTAATGATCTACCTAATGTTATAAAATCATCTACCGTATTAATGTATGCAGATGATGTCAAGCTATGTTTGTCCATGTGTTTACCTAGCTCACATAATGACCTTCAATTAGATCTTGATTGTTTGTATACGTGGTGCATGATAAACATGTTAAATTTAAACTATTCTAAATGTAACTTTATGACCTTTTATCGTTGTAATCCATCTCTGTATTCTTGTTCTATTGGAAATAACGCCCTTGAACGAATTTTTTCGGTTCAGGATCTTGGCGTTTTATTTGATCATAAACTTAGTTTTAAAGACCATATATCTACTATATCTAATAAAGCCAGAAGTCTTCTTGCATTTATGAAACGTTGGTCAAGGGAGTTCGATGATCCTTACACAACAAAGCTTTTGTATGTTTCTCTTGTTCGTCCGTCTATGGAATATTGCTCTTGTATATGGTCTCCTCAAATTAGCTGTTACCAAAATATGTTAGAGTCTGTTCAAAAACCATTCCTTCTATTTGCTCTAGTCGATTGCCCTCTTATCTTGCGAGGTTGCGCCTGCTCGACTTACCAACCCTCTACCATCGTAGAAAGTGTCATGAAGTTATGTTCTTACACAAACTTATTAATGGTGATATCGACTCCCCTTTCCTTCTTAGTTCACTTAACTGGAATGTACCCTGTAGAACAGTTCGCCGTTTTCGTCCGTTGTCCCTGCCAATATGTAGATGTCATGTCGTTTTTTTTCAATATTTTCAAAGATGATTTATTTATATCAGGACTTATAATTAATCAATTATGTATTGGCCGTTTTGTTCGACCACTAATGACCATCTCTCGGGCAGCTGCATAATTCCGCGCTCGAAGAACTTTTGGTCTTTTCCAGCAAAGAATCGAGACAAGTGGTTTTCGACAGCCTCATCTGAATCAAAGTTTTTACCATTCAAAGAGTTTTGCAGAGAGCGAAACAAATGGTAATCTGAAGGTGCTAAGTCCGGACTATAAGGTGGATGTGGTAGCACTTCCCAATTCAGCTCCGTTAATTTTTGCCGAGTGACCAAAGATGTGTGGGGCTTAGCGTTGTCATGGTGAAAGACTATACCCTTGCGATTAGCTAGTGCCGGCTCCTTTTCTTTAATTTTTTTCGCCAAATTGGATAGCTGGCGACAGTACACATCTGAATTGATGGTTTCATTCCGTCCCAGCAGCTCAAAGTGCACTACACCCTTCCAATTCCACCAAACAGACTGCATAACTTTCCTCTGATGGATATCGGCCTTTGATGTGGCTTGGGCTGGCTCATCTTTCTTGCTCCATGATCTTTTTCGTTGGGCATTATTGTAAACAACCAACTTTTCGTCGCCAGTAATGATCCGCTTCAAAAAAGGATCGTTTTTAATCCGTTGCAGCAGAGAATGGCAGATATTGATACGCTTAGTTAGGTGAATTTCCTTTAAGTTATGCGGAACCCAAACATCGAGCTTGTTTACGTAGCCAAGTTTCTTCAAATGGTTTTCAACCGTTGGTTGCGACACACTGAGCTTCTCTGACATCTCCCGCGTTGAATAACGCCGGTTTTCATCCAGCAAAGCCTGAATTTGTTCGTCAAAAACGGCCGATGGTCGACCAGAACGTGGGGCGTCTTTAACTCCAAAATCTCCAAGCCTGAATTTGGCAAACCAGCGCTGACATTGGCGATCACTCATGGCATCTTTACCATACGGTTCGCACAATTTTTCGCGTGCTTCGACCGCTTTTTTTCCTTTTCGGAAATAAAAAAGCAAACTATGCCGAAAATGCTCACTTTGATCCTATATGATCCACAAATGTTATCGAATAATTACCAAATTTTCATCGATAGTACCTAAGACAATAAGCTTTAAAACGATACTAAAAAGTGTGACCCTGGTGCTCGATTAGTCGTAAAAAAATTGGATTAAAAACGATTACTAAAAAAAACGACTTGACTTTCTTGCCCACCCAATAAATATTATTTTATCTTTCTCGATTATTATTTGCCTGCCGATTGTTATTAGGTTTATTCTGGTGTTGAATCGATGGATCAACATCCATTGGTTCGACAGCTTGTTGCTTTTGAGTGTTATTTTGGTTATTGTTTTGCCAAAAATTTCCCTTTTGTGGCTTGTTATAATTTTGGTTACTACCCCAATGATTGCCCGTTTTATTATTATTATTATTTTGTCGTACTTGATCAAATCGTAAGTTGTTTCCCTGATAATTATATTCTTTTTTAAATCCATTAAACCTGTTTGCAAATTGATCACGGAAATTGTTTGATTCTAATTCCTGTACCTTTGCCCAAGCATTGGGCAAATCTGGTGGATTTAATGAGAAAAGAGTTTCTGAGATAGATCCATTTAATCTGGATATATAGAGCGTTGCTCCTTATTGTTTTGTTTCTTTCCTTGGTAATTACGCTGTCCTTTCCGTGTGTCATTATGGTTTTGTTTATTAGTAAAGTCATTTTTTTATTAACTTCGTTATAGTATTCAGTAACTGTCATTCGTCCCTGCCTGAGAATACTAAGTTCTGACCAGGGACCGTAACTGTTATGAGTTTTATTTTAAAAAGCACACTTTAACAGCTATTCTCTGATTTCTAAAAAAAGAATAACTGTTATTATTTGAGTTTTATAATAAAAGTTCACTAATAACAGTTATTCGTCGTGATCAAAAATAAATCTCAAACTTGATTTATGGCGATTTTGTGGGTAAAATAAATTTAAAAAAATGACTTTACTAATAAACAAAACCATAATGACACACGGACACGACAGCGTAATTACCAAAGAAAGAATATATATAGAGCGTTGCTCCTTATTGTTTTGTTTCTTTCCTTGGTAATTACGCTGTCCTTTCCGTGTGTCATTATGGTTTTGTTTATCAGTAAAGTCATTTTTTTATTAACTTCGTTATAGTATTCAGTAACTGTCATTCGTCCCTGCCTGAGAATACTAGTTCTGACCAGGGACCGTAACTGTTATGAGTTTTATTTTAAAAAGCACACATTAACAGCTATTCTCTGATTTGTAAAGTAAAACTCAAAGAATAACTGTTATTATTTGAGTTTTATAATAAAAGTTCACTAATAACAGTTATTCGTCGTGATCAAAAATAAAACTCAAACTTGATTTATGGCGATTTTGTGGGTAAAATAAATTTAAATAAAATATAGTTAAACAATACGCGCGGTTGGCTTTTTAAAGATTTTTAGTAAGTTATATTAGACACGGTTATACAGAAAAATCAACAAATAACAGTTATTTTTTGAGTTTTATTATAAAAATAAAAAATTAAAAATCATTACGGAATTGTAAACTACAATGGCTAACAAAAATAGTGGTGAATTCAAAAAAGTTGTAGGTCTCTTTTATGTGCATGATTTTATGGTAAGAAAAATTTACAATAACAGTTATTTTCGGTGAAAGCCTAACCTAACTAAAAAAACGTAGGAAATTCGCAGAGAGCGAAAGAGAACTTACTTTATTGTGCACCCGCTTACGCCCTAAACTAACTTACACTATACTTCAAACTTCAAGTAAAAACAAACAAATTTAAATGACTTAAGTCAACGCAAGGTGAAACATTTTGTGCTGTTTATTTTATTTTGCAAATGGTTAGTATGTCTAATTCAAATCAGTTTACTTGATGTTTCTTTAACTCGTAAACAAATACTTTTTATCGACCTGTCTGAGCCGAACTCTCGGGACTTTCTAAGCCAACAATTTCTTATGGCTGGCCAAGATGCCAAACTGGGCAAGATGTGCGGCCATCGATTCGCTGGAAGTCATCTATCGCGGGTGGGAGAATGACTCATTCACGCTGATGCAAAACGAGATACTTGTGGGGACCGAGTTCAGAGTGATCTCCTTGCTAAGTCCTCGATGCACGTTAATAATTCAAGTATTTCTTAAATAAATAGGGGAGAGGTCTGTAAGTTGGTACGGTCTGTACGATACGATGCCGATGCCTATTCCACGAGTAAAAGTTATCAAGTTGGCGATGCCACGATTATTTTTTGTAATCATGTAATCGTGTCAAATAAGTATACTCGGCATCGTAGAATCGTACGAGCAGCATCGCCAACAAATTTAAAATTTGACATTTCAATATGAATTTTCATGAAATTTCCTCTTCTTCTTAAGAATTTGCGGGTACATTTTTTTTAAAATTCGTGAATAGAAAAACCATATTTAAAGACAACCAATCCATACGTGTTATGGAAATGGTCCTTTAATGGTTCTTCTCCTTCCAAAGAATACGCGGTCTCATTTTGGATTTCGAGTATGTCGTGTTCCAAGACGGTAAAACTTAAATTAATTAATCTAGGGTCTTAAGTGGATAAGACTAACAATTGTGATATCTTGGTCTATATTGGTTCCTCTTGTTCTGACAAGAATTTTGGTTGATTTTGTTTAATAAAAAACACTAGTCAGATATGAGTAAAACTTTGCCGATGCCTACGATTCTACGATGCCACGATGCCAGATTTGAAAGTTGGAATCTGCATCGCCGAGTAGTAATCGAGTATATTTTTACTTACTCGTGCAGGTTTCTAGTCGGTAAGTTGGAACACCCGACTTTCTCAGAACTGTTCAACAAAAAAATTGTGTTGTATTTTTTGTAGTAAGAAAACCTTTAGGAAAAACATGATAAGCCAGGCTCAAGCCAAATTTAAACTGTAAGAGTCGTGTATAATTTTTCATCAAAAAAGTTTTTGTCCTTTTTTTTTTTTTAATTTTATAAAAAATTAATAACGGGATTAAGTTAAATTGATAAAATTCATAAAACATAACAATCTAACAAAACTAACCGCTGGAAAACCTGAAAGGATTTTACTTTTAGATTAGTACCCCATACTTGGAAACTTTCCATCACGTTACAGTTTTGAGAAAACCGTGGTCAAAGCTCCAAATTTTCGATTTATAGGCACTTTTTGTGGCCTAATAAAAACTAAACATTTTTGGTGGAAATGGTACTTTGAACCTTTAACTTCAACAGTGTTCAATCACCAAGATGGGCGACCTCTACTTCTTGACTTACAATACATTTTAATAAAGTCAATTTTGTCACTTTTCTTTATCTGTAGAAGCCTGATATTTTTAATGTATTGTGCGTGTACGGGTCTAATTTCAACAAAGAAAATATGAGGCTACTATAGATAGAAAAAAGTGACAAAACTTACCTTGGTAAAATCGATTGTAGCTAAAGAAGTAAAGAGGTCGCCCAACTTGGTGATTGGACACTGTTGAAATAAATGGTTCCGCTAAAGTGTGGCTCTGGGCTACAAAGGGTTTTCTTGCTATTAAGCCGCAAAAAGTGCCTAAAAATCGAAAATATATAACTTTGACCACGGTTTTCTGAAAACTGTGACGTGATGGAATGTTTCCAAGTATGGGGTAGTAATCTAAAGGTAAAATCCTTTGAGGTTTTGTAGCGTTTAGTCTTGGGCTATTTTTTTGTCGACCTGTGTTATTAAACAGTTATAAGCAATTAATTGAATCGTCGCTAGGTGGAACTAGTATGCAACCTTGGAAACGGTCCATCCGGCCGATATTCAACCGAAAGTTGCAAAAATGAGAATGACATATTCGTGATCGATTGGTCCAGCACTAACAGAATTGGTCATCATTCGGATGGTAATTTTCTGAATTTTAGAATATAAACAATCATTTGTTTTGAATAATAACAATAAAAAACAAGAGAGAACGCTATAGTCGGGGTTGTGTCCTCACTATCTAATACCCGTCACTCAGCTAAAGGGAGTGCGAGGGGGATGGATATATAACATTTTTATGATTGCGCATAACTTTTTAATGAATGGTCCGATTTGAAAAATATCTTCTACATTTCGATAGGTATAAATATACACAATAAAATTGCATTTATACTTCTCGGAAATCTTTAAAGGTGTGGGCGCCAGACACATTTTAAATTCGTTAGTGGGCGATTGTGGGCGTTAGAGGGGGCGCGGCATCTCAGCGTTCATACGGACAGACAGACAGACGGACATGGCTATATCGACTCGGCTAGTGACCCTGATCAAGAATATATATACTTTATAGGGTCGGAAACTCTTCCTTCTAGCTGTTACATACTTTTGCACGAATACAATATACCCTTTTACTCCACGAGTAACGGGTATAATAAGTACAGTTTTTTAAATAAAATTTATTAACCAATTAGTTTTTGATATTATATTTTTTTTACCTGCAGTCTGCATTTCATGACGCAAAAGTACCAAATTGGTTTCATAAAACCTGCTTTTTCAAAAATCAACGACCAGAATCTGTGGGAGACATTCAGAATTTTGAAAACCTTCGATTTACTGATCAAAAAGAATTGACTGATCTTATTGGTAAGTACTTGTATCATTTGTTTGTATATCAATGTGTCAATTTATAATAGTTTAATATATAATATATTCACAAAGGAAATATAAAGGGAGTTATACATGAGAAATCAGGAAAGAAGCGCTCTAATGCAGTTAACCTAGTACTAAAAGACTTTGGAATCGAATATGCAAAGTCTAGTCGATCGACTTGTCGGGGATGTGAACAAAAAATAAATAAGGATCAAGTTCGCTTACGTAAAACTGTTTATGATACTGAAGTTGGTATGAAGTATGGAGGCCAGCCTCTATGGCATCATTTGGACTGCTTTGCCCAATTGCGTTCTGAACTTGGCTGGTTTGACTCTGGAGAAAATATGCCAGGTTATTCAAGCTTAACGTATGCTGATCAAACAGAAGTAAAAACGTTTCTTCCGTAAGTATATATACTTTGTCTTTATTTTTAAGGCGTAGTCTCTCGAATGCCGGCTAACAATTTTTGAACAGGATTACTAGCTGAGTCGATCTTTATAGGGTAGGAAACGCTTCCTTCTCCCTGATACATACTTTCCGACGAATATAATATTCACAATTATTTTACGAGTAATCGGTATAATAAAATAACTTATAGATTTAACGGGTTACCTTCATATTTTGACTGCAACCATTAGATGACCCCATTTTTATACCCGTTACTCGTAGAGTAAAAGGGTGTAACAGTATGTAACAGCTAGAAGGAAGCGTTTCCGACCCCATAAAGTGTATATATTCTTGATCAGGATCACTAGCCGAGTCGATCTAGCCATGTCCGTCTGTCCGTCTGTCTGTCTGTCTGTCCGTCTGTCTGTATGAACGCTGAGATCTCGGAAACTATAAAAGCTAGAAGATTGGCGTTTTACATGCAGATTCTAGGAGTTCCTACGCAGCGCAAGTTTGTTTTAAAAAAGTGCCACGCCCCCTCTAACGCCCACAATCGCTTATATACGATTTTAAAAATTTAAATATTTCGGAAAAGTTAAAATCCAGTTTTATTGTGTTTATCAATACCTATCGAAATGTAGATTTGAATGTAATTCAAATCGGACCATTCGTTAAAAAGTTATGCGTGATCAAAGTTTCTATCTCCATCTCCCTCGCACTCCCTTTACCTGAGTAACGGGTATCTAATAGTCGGGGCACCCGACTATAACGTTCTCTCTTGTTTTTAATCAAAATTCTTAAATTTAGGTCAAGTTTTTCATTTTCATTTCATTTATTTATTAATATCCTAACGCTTCAAGTAAAATCTTATATTTATTGCGTTAGTCACATCGGATTGAGTAAAGAAACATTTTAATAATTTAATTTAAATGTATTACTTAAAAACGAACAATGTTGATTTTATATTTCGAATATAAGATTGGAACTATCTTTAATCATGCATAAGTTCTTTGATTTTTTATGTATACTGAGTCGCTCTTCTGATGGTTTTAATAACATGCGGAAGATTGCCCCATAGGCGAATTGCATTTATATTAGGTTGTCAAAAAAGTCTTGCGGTATTTTCGCTAGTTGGCGCTGAAAGCGCGTAGTTCTTGTTTTATTCGTCGCATCTGGTCAAAATATACCTTTTTGGAAAGCTCATTTCACGCGTAACACGTGTTTGATTAATTGTCTTTTCATTTAAGTCGTTCGTGAGTTATAGCGTCGCAATCATGGAGCAAAATAAAGAGAAAATACGGCATATTTTACAGTACTACTTCGATAAAGGCAAATATGCATCTCAAGCCGCCAATAAAATTTGTGCAGTTTATGGACACGATACAGTTTCCATTTCCACCGCACAACGACGTTTTCGTTCTGGTGCAGAGGTGGTCAAAGAAGGAAGGCCTGTCGTAGAAAATTGCGATAAAACCGGCATAGTAGTAGCCGTAGCATCGGTCAAGAGCTTGGCTTAAGTCATAAACCATTTGAAGAAGAAAAAATAATATAATAAAAATACCGCAGGACTTTTTTGACAACCCAATATTATCGAGGGACAATATAATTTTGTGTTCTTTGGGATTGAATTAATGTTTTAAGGTCAACCCATGGCTAAGTCTAAGGTCAAGAATATTTTTGACTAGATGGGAAGTGTGGTCAGTGCGACGAAGATTAAACACGTAAAGGACGATTGAGTTACAAGCAACAGTTAATTATACCCGTTACTCGTAGAGTAAAGGGGTATATTGTATTCGTGCAAAAGTATGTAACACGAAGAAGGAAGCGTTTCCGACCCTATAAAGTATATATATATTCTTGATCAGGATCACCAACCGAGTCGATCGGGTCTTCTTGTTTTTGCGTATCTTGAGTGTTGCAATGCCCAAAAATCTCAACACCGTGGGTGGGAACCAAAATTGTTTTGGCCACTAGCATACAAAGCTCAGTTGGCAAGAACGACAGAGAAGTAGAAAGCTGTCTCAAAGGGCCATAAGTTCGCCCAGTTGCTTTGGAAATTTGTTTGCTCCATGTTAACTTATTATTAAAGGTATTACCCAGGTTGCCTACAGATTTTTTATATTTGATTGGGCCATTTCCAATTTTTAAATTCGGGAGTTGTATATTGTTTTTTTTTAGGGCTTAGACATAGTCCGTTTTCAGTGGCCCAGTTATAAATTTTGAAAAGCAGGGTATCACACATACTAATACAATCATTAACTTGACATAGAGGCTAACTAACATAGAATTGCACATCATCAGCGTATAGATGGACATCACAAGGGGACAGAACATTAGGTAAATCATTAACATAGATGAAAAAACATAAAGCCCCTAGCACAGATCCTTAGGGAACACCTTTAGACGCCGAAATAGAGCGAGATGTACACGACCCAGACACGACAGCTTGTTGTCTACCTGTCAGTTTTTTAGCTTGGTGCATAGAATACTTGCTGTGATCAAGTAGAGTCAATAACGTTATCTAATTCGTATCTAGCCTTGATCGAAAATCCTCAACTATTGGGTTGGCGAGAAAGTCATGTCGTTTTTTTTTTTTCAATATTTTCAAAGATGATTTATTTATATCAGGACTTACAATTAATCAATTTTGTATTGGCCGTTTTTCGACCACTAATGACCATCTTTCGGGCAACTGCATAATTCCGCGCTCGAAGAACTTTTGGTCTTTTCCAGCAAAGAATCGAGACAAGTGGTTTTCGACAGCCTCATCTGAATCAAAGTTTTTACCATTCAAAGAGTTTTGAAGAGAGCGAAACAAATGGAAATCTGAAGGTGCTAAGTCCGGACTATAAGGTGGATGTGGTAGCACTTCCCAATTCAGCTCCGTTAATTATTGCCGAGTGACCAAGGATGTGTGGGGCTTAGCGTTGTCATGGTGAAAGACTATACCCTTGCGATTAGCTAGTGCCGGCTCCTTTTCTTTAATTTTTTCCGCCAAATTGCATAACTTTCCTCTGATGGATATCGGCCTTTGATGTGGCTTATGCTGGCTCATCTTTCTTGCTCCATGATCTTTTTCGTTGGTCATTATTGTAAACAACCCACTTTTCGTCGCCAGTAATGATCCGCTTCAAAAAAAGGATCGTTTTTAATCCGTTGCAGCAGAGAATAGCAGATATTGATACGCTTAGTTAGGTGAATTGCCTTTAAGTTATGCGGAACCCAAACATCGAGCTTGTTTACGTAGCCAAGTTTCTTCAAATGGTTTTCAACCGTTGTATGCGACACACTGAGCTTCTCTGACATCTCCCGCGTTGAATAACGCCGGTTTTCATCCAGCAAAGCCTGAATTTGTTCGTCAAAAACGGCCGATGGTCGACCAGAACGTGGGGCGTCTTTAACTCCAAAATCTCCAAGCCTGAATTTGGCAAACCACCGCTAACATTGGCGATCACTCATGGCTTCTTTACCATACACTTCGCATAATTTTTCGCGAGCTTCGACCGCTTTTTTCCTTTTCGGAAATAAAAAAGCAAAATTTGCTATAGCTTCCACAAATGTTTTCGAATATTTACCAAATTTTCATCGATAGTACCTAAATCGTATAATTTAAACCGCCGTGCGTGTGTTCACATGAAGAGTTTATTTGCAACTAAGTTAAAAGGAGAATATAATTATCATACATTGATGTTGCTCCATCTTCGTAAAAGCGAGACATCTATAGTACATGCCATCATTGCCAGACTTCTACAAACGCAATAATTTTCTACACCCTTCCTCAATGCTTGAATGTTTACAAAAATGAAAATCTAATTTAAATGTAACATCTCTGTAAATTCTACATGTTTCTTCTTTATGAAATTTTTTGTCAAAATATAAGCAATCATTTCATTATTACATTTATACTTTAACAAAACCTGACCTTCCTTGACAACTTGTCTTACAAAATGATAGCGTATATCAATATGTTTTGTTCTGGAATGATGAACTGGATTCTTGGCCAGAGCTTGAGAACTCAAATTGTCGCCGTAAAGAATGATTGGAGTCTTCTCGTATCCGCAACCAATTTCGTTTATAAGTCGGCGCATTAGAATGGCCTCCTTGCAAGCTGATGATAGCGCCGTATACTCCGCTTTGGTACTGCTGAGGGCGACACAACGCTGCTTTTCAGAACGCCAAGAAATTGGACCTCCAGCTAGGAAGTAGATGTACCCGGTATATGACTTCCTGTCGACTTTGTCACCGGCCCAATCCGCGTCTACGTGTCCAAGAAAAGGTTGACCACACTGTCTGTAGTGTAGATTCATGTCCACTGTTGATGCCAGATATCTTAGTACATCCTTGATACCGGCCAGATGTTCGGTATGTGGGTCCTGATTCCGATGAGCCAGTTTAGAAACGGAATGCAAAATGTCCGGCGTGGTTGTAAGTGCAAGCCACATTAGCTCGCCAACAGCTGACTGGTATAGAGTTGGATCAACCTTTTTGCACTGATTGCTAGTGCATGCTACCTGGAATCCTGCATCCAGTGGTGTGGCCGCCTGTCTGCAATCCTCAATGCCGTGTACATGCAGCAGATCCTTTATATGCGAATGGCCCAGGGAAATTGGTCCTAGCTCTCCTTCACACTCTATCTCCATGCCCAGGAAAAGGTTTAGTGAGCCTTTGTCCACGCATTCGAAGACTTTGAGATACACGATTTGATTCTGACCAGATCCTCTTTTGACTGACAGGCTACCAGAATGTCATCGACATATACGAGAATTAGCGAGAGGTTTCCATTTCCAGTCTGCTTGTAAAGACATGGTTCGTTCCCGCAAGCAATGAAGCCGAGCTTAACCAGGGTACTGTCAAGCATGGAATTCCATTCCCTTCCTGACTGCTTTAATCCGCATATCGCCTTGTTGAGAAGCAAACTTTTCCCAGGACGACTCTGATCGATGTACCCCTCAGGTTGCTTCATGTATACCGTCTCACTAAGATCGCTGTTTAAATACGCTGTACATACGTCCATCTGATGCAGGTACAGATTGAGCTCTGCTGCTAAGGCCAATATAAAATGCACGCTCTCTAGCCTGCAAACAGGAGAGAAAGTTTCTTGATAGTTAACGCCGTACTGCTGGGAGCATCCTTTTGCAACCAGACATGCCTTGACGCGTTCTATTAAGTCATCCTTGTCGCGCTTAACGTTGAATACCCATTTGCATCCGATCGCACGCTGATTTCTTGGTAAATCTGCCATCTGCCAGGTTTGGATTGCGAGAAGAGAATCATATTCCCTTTGCATAGCAACGCGCCATTCGGATGCATACGGACTGCTCATAGCCTCTTTAAATGTTGCTGGTATCGGGACATCTTTTGACACTAAAGCACCTAGGATGTTGCACTGCTTTTTGGGACGACCAGGCTTGCCAGTCCGGATGACCTCATTTTGGTCATCTTTCTCATCCTGTTCTTCCTTGTCCTTTTCGTCCTTGTCCTTTTCGTCCTTGTCCTTTTCGTCCTTATCCTTTTCGTCAGATTCTGATGCACTCCCGAACTGATCGGATCTTTCGTTAGAGCTGTCATTTCCACCAGTTTCGCTTGAATCGTGACCAATCCTATCACTCTCCGGGAAAAGATCGAAAGCAGCTTTATTGTCGTCTCCTGCATCATGATTCTCATCGAATAGGACATTTCTTTTTTCGACTACTAGTCGCCTAGTTGAATCGTACAGGCGATAACCTTTGGGCGCCACCGAGTATGCAACCATTGTATATTCTTTGCCTTTTGGTTGAAACTTGCTTCGCTTTCGTGGACCCTTGTCCAGAGCAACTGCAATAGAACCAAATACCTTTAGATGGTTTATACAAGGTTTTTTACCAGTCCACCCTTCTATTGGGGTCATGCAATTTACTGCGAAAGTAAACAGCAGTGTTAACAGCCTCAGCCCATAAGGATTCGCATAATCCCGACTGCACGAGTAGGCGTCTAGACATTTCCACTAATGTCCTATTAGCCCTCTCAGCAACTCCATTCTGCTGTGGTGTGTAAGCTAGCGATATCATGATGACGAAGAAAGTCATCGAACTCTTTGTTGACGAATTCTCGTCCGTTGTCCGTACGAAGACATTTCAGCTCTCTATCCGTCTGCCGTTCAACCAGATTCTTAAACTTCATGAACTTTGATAGCACTTCGTCCTTCTTCCGCAAGAAGTACACAAAAATCCTCTAGGATTTGTCATCGATGAATGTCAGGAAGTACTTCGATCCCGCCAGCGATTGTGTGGGAAACGGGCCACATACCTCTGCATGTATCAGTTCCAAAAGCTCATTGGCTCTGTTGGCGGTAGCTGCTGGAAACGGTAGTTGGTGGATTTTGCTAAGCATGCAAGTCCTACACTTGAAATCCTGTGGAAGAATCATATTTTCCACACCAAGCACCAATACCAAGCACCATGTGTGTTTTTCGAATTTAGTGAAAAGCTCTTTTTCCCCCAGACGTCACGTTTCCGGCTCCCGACCCGGAAACGAAACGGATGTAGAAAGGGCAGGTCGAAACTAACGATGCCCGGCAGACCGAAACTGACGATGCCCTGCATGACCGAAACCCACTAGAAATCCAAGTAGATCGTTCCCAACGACCCAGAACACTACGAACCCGACGTACACGACGTACGCACGACGAAGCAGTTCACGTACCGGCCACTCCGCAGCGCCACCGCGATCACTCGGCCCTTCCCGCAGCGCCACCGCGATCACTCGGCCCTTCCCGCAGCGCCAACGCGATCTCACGGCCCTTCCGTAGCGTCACGTACACACAACGAAGCAGTTCACTATTCGGTTCTTCCGCAGTGCCGACGCGACTTCACGGCCCATCCGCAGCGCCGAAACTCGCAACAAGCAGTGGACCTCTTGGCCACGTCACTGACAAGCAGTCAACGACTCGAACAGCTCACCTCCTGGCCCTCCCGCAGCGCCTGATCACGGAGACAGCCCGGCCAAACAACACGAAGCAAGCAGTTCATCACTCGCACTTCTGTAGCACTGGATCCACGACAGCAAGCAGTTCATCACTCGCACTTCTGTAACACTGGACCCACGACAGCAAGCAGTTTATCCCTCCCTCTTCCGTAGCATCGGAGCAACGACAGCAAGCAGTTCATCACTCGCACTTCCGTAGCATCGGATCACGACAGCAAGCAGTCTTCGCCCGACAAAACCCCATTTTACAATTACCGCGAAATACACGCCTACTTTATAGTTCTATCCCTCTGTGTCATTATTGGGGAAAGGGAGGTAAATCGATCTATAGAGAAAATATAAATATCTGTTGCGTACCCTGACCACGGCGAGCTATACCGCCTCCCAAAACAGGGTCGTTACAGTAACTTGAAATCTAAGTTAATAGATAACATGGAAACCCAAGCTGATCTAATTTAAATAAAATAAGAGAGTGGTTAACAGAGTCAAAGGCCTTGCTAAAACATGTATATATAAAGCCATGTATATATATTCTTTATATTAGCGGACTCACCCCCGAAATTCGCGAAAAAATTATCCTCGATGGACCGCGATTTCTTAAGGGGGGGGTAGGGTCTTGCAAAAAATAAAATTCGATTTTTTTTAATATTTTTTTCTTGTAGATTAACATTTTAAGATTATAGAAAAAAAGTTTAAAGTCAATCGGACAAAAACCTACCCTAACCTCTAAGACTTTAGGTAAGTAAGTGCATCTTTAAGTGAGTTTTTCTCGAAACCACGTTTTGAAAGTCCGTGGTCATCGGCATTTCTAAACGGCTCAATCGATCGTTTTCAAATTTGTCGCATATTTTTCTGCATAAAAAAACCCGCCCCCTGGGAAGCGTTTTTTTTATTTATTAACTTTAAGTATTTTTTTTTAAGCCCAAAGTCGAATTTTTTAGGTGAAAAACGCATTTTTGATTTTGGAAGGTCAAAAAAAATTTAAAAATCGCGCTTCCCAGGGGTGGGTTTTTTCTTTTCTTAAGCAAAATGTAAAAGCAGAATGGAAATCCGATAATTTTTGGAGGAGATACAGTGGTCACCGCAAAACGTTTTTTTTTAATAGTGTTCCAGCAATCGCTTTGCCACCGATATATTAGCTGATAGTATCGGCTATAAAAATTATAATTTTTGGGGGAGATACAGTGGTTACCGCAAAACGCTTGTTTTTTATTAGTGTTCCAGCAATCGCTTTGCCACCGATATATTAGCTGATCGTATCGGCTATAAAAATTAGTGGATGTTATTTAAATGATACTTTATAATATACACTTGGTTAGAATTAAATCCATCCAACCAGTTTTTATAGAAAAAATCGCAAAGTTACTTGATTTTTTGATGCCAAAGACCCAAGCGTCCAGTGCGGGAGAGTGGGAGAGCCTGGAATCGCAAGCGTCCAGTGCGGGAGAATAGGAGAGCCTGGAATCGCGAGCATCCAGTGCGGGCGAGTAAGCATTCGCAACGAGGGAAGAGCGGGCAATTTAAGAGAGGGGAAAAGCGGCGTAAACATTCCGCCCCCCTAGCAATCGCTAGCGTTGCAAAAGCCGAACCACTCCTGTCGTCTAGGCTTGACTGCAGGCGCCGGACAGGATCTACCCGAATGCAGTCCTCTGGGCTACTGGGAGTCCCTCGTCGACTAAATGAAAGCCAGGTCGGATGACCTTGGCGTAGACATCCGCACCCAGGACGACGGATATGGTTGCCGGCAAGTAGAACCGTTCGTCGGCCAATGGGAGGTCGCCGTATTTGCTGACCACGGTGTCAGCGAGCTCTCGAATGCGGACGTTCGGCTCCACCTTCAGGACCACCTCTAACTTGAAGCCGTCGTCGCGCTTCGACCGAATCGTCGCCGTACAAATCCGCTCGTCGCCGACGGTGGTAGTCGGCAAGCGGAACGCAGACGCCAGGGATGCGTCGATGCAGCTTGTCGGCGTACACGGGTCGATGAGGGCGGCCGTGTCGAACTTCTTCATCCCGGTCTCCAAAGTGACCATGGCCGTCGGCAGGATATTCACGCTGTGCCGCTTGAGGATGGACGCCAGGGACGGTGCCGGTGTCGAGGAGGCTGAGCGCGGCGGAGAGGCAGGCGCTCTGCCAGTTGGCGGATCTTGCCAGCGCAAGCGCTGCTGAGAAGCGGCGGATGCCGAGCGCCTTTCCGGGGCCAGCGCTTGGCGAGTTGGCGGATTCTGCCGGCGCGAACGCTGATTAGTAGCCGACGGCAGGGGGCGCTCGTGCATATGGAGGAGCGTGTGGTGCTTCCCGTTGCACGTTTTACATTTGTCGCCACTGCGACACCTCACGTCGGAGTGCTCGTGAGCGAGACAATTTGAGCAGTACTTGTTGACAAGCACTGCCCGAAGCCGCTTCTCTGCGCTCAG